>VUQH01034097.1:0-11659 GCA_015106775.1 Etroplus canarensis
TTCCACACCAACCTCAACCAACCATGCCTTTATGGAGCTTGCTTTGTGCGCTGGGGCACGGTCATGCTGGAACAGAAAAGGGCCTTCTCCAAAATCTTCCAATGAAGCATCGCATTGTCTGAAATGTCATAAACTGGCCCAGGCAAAGTCCAGAAAAATAACCTTATTCTGTAGCATTATCCCCCCCTCCACAAAACTTCACTGTCACTGTGGAGTTCTGTTACAACATCATGAGGCATCTAAGCAAGAACTTTAGGCTTAAATCCCTTGAGAATGTGCTGTCCTGCGCCAGCAGATGAAAAAATGGTGATAAGGGGACTTCCATGGAGTGATCCAAAAATGCACCACTGCCCAAGCAGAATAGCTACAGTTGGTCAACTTTCAGTCCATTGGTTTTTTTTTTAAGTTTATGTACAAAGAATACATGCAGACAAGTGAATCTAAAACTGGAATCTAAAAGTCTTCATAGACAAAGCAGCTGTTTTGTTTCACCTTAAAATGCCTAAAAGAGAACTACTGTACTTGTGTTGGATTTTTCTACTTACTTTCAAAACAAGTGCGGTAACACAACTAAAAATAAAGCCAAGGTGTTGAGAATGTCAGCATTCAGAAGTTGAGTTCCACTGGTTACAGCCCCTCTCTGTGTTAATGTGTTTGCCTGCATGTGGGTTCAGGGTCGCAGCCTACAGGAGCAGAACCAGTCTCAGAAGCACAGCTGGGAGTCCTTCGCCTTCGTAGATGAGGAGGAGGAGGAGAAGGATGGAGAGAAGGTGGGCTCCAGTATTTTTTTTTTTTTTGGTTCACTTTGACCTGTGTTATAGGTCTTATACAAATTTAATGTGTTTGAGTGTTTGTATGTTTCCCCCTTTCCTCTGCCGCTTTTTTCCTCATTTGTAATGCCTTTAACCTTCAAGTGACAGAGTGTAGTCATTTATGACCCCAACCATTTCTACCACTGATTTGTCAGTCTACTTCTCCTACACATTTTCATTATTTTTTTTAGGAATTGGCCCAATGGCATGGCAAAAATAGTAGAAAGGTGTGTGGGGCCAGATGCGAATGTTTTTTTTAACAACATACGCTTTGATTTTATTATTACTTTCAATCCTTACCACTACATTGTACCGTTTAGCTGTAAACCAGGCCTACAGTAGTAAGGTTTAGTCAGACATGTAACACCAGTGACAAGGAAAACAGCTCAGTTCACAGACATGAATCACATGAACTCCTTTTTGCATAAACATGATTGAAAACCAATACATTCGAACATTTCAGAATATCTGTCTGTGATATGGAAACAGTATGAGCAACGTTCCCTCTAAGCTGCCTGCTTGCACAATCGCACACTGCTCCCGCGTCCTACATGGACAGCAAATCTATGCAGCACACATGCACACAGGAAATCTATGCAGCGCACATGCGCACAGGAAATCTATGCAGCGCACATGCGCACAGAAAATCTATGCAGCGCACATGCGCACAGGAAATCTATGCAGCACACATGCATGCAGCAAATTTATGCATGCATCCAAACGCGCAGCTTAGAGGGAACGTTGAGTATGAGTATGATAAACACAAATAGAACCTTTTTATCTGTTAAAGCAGTATGGTCACTTGAGGGTTGATTGATAATCCATTTCTGAAGGGTACTTACCATAAAATCCTGTGTTCCAAACAGTTTAAAATAGTCCAAAACTAAAGCTTTTTATATAATGTGAAGAAATGTGACTATGTCCAAAACAGAGCTATTGTTTTAAAGTGATCAGCTGATGTTTAATGTGGCCAGGCCATACTTTAACATAACATTGCTTTGTGTCAGGAGGTGTAGTCAATGTAAGCTTTATTTTACCAGTCATGTCATTAAAACTGTATTTTAAAGCCAAGACTCAAAGAAATGGCAGTAGGGGTTAAAACACTCCCAGATGCTGCCCCCTGGTGGTGAAAATTTTAGTTAAATCCTTCACAATAATTTAAATAACATACACTATATGGACAAAACTACTGGGCAACCTACACATCACACCTACAGCAGACTTTATGATATTCCATTATAAACTCATGGGCAGTAATATGGAGTTGGATCACCTTTGCAGCTGTAACAGCTTCCACTCATCTGGGAAGGCTTTCTACAAGATTTTGGAGTGTGTCTGTGAGAATTTTTGCCCATTTTTCCATAAGAGCATTTGTGAGGTCAGACACTGATGTTGGACAAGAGGGCCTTTCTTGCAGTTTCCGTTCTAGTTTATCCCAAAGGATTAGATTGAGATCAGGACTCTGTACAGGCCAGTCAAGTTTCTCCACACCTAACCCATCCAGCCATGCCGCTGGGGCATAGTCATGTTGGAACAGAAAAGAGCCTTCCTCTAACTGTTCCTGCAAAGTTCAAAACATAGAATTGTCTAAAATGTCTTGGTAAGCTGCAGCATTAAGATTTCCCTTTACTGGAGCTGAGGGGCCCAGGCCAACCACAGGCTAACAGCCCCATAGCATTATCCTTTGGAATGGTGAAGATGCAAGGAGTAGAGGTCCAATTCAGGGCTGCAGAGGTTGCTGGAGCCTATCCCAGCTATCATAGGGTGAAAGGCGGGGTACGCCCTGGACAAGTCACCAGTAAGTGGTAGAGCCAAGACAGACAACCATTCACACTCACACCTACGGTCAATTTAGAATTGCCAATTAACCTAACATCTAGAAGTCACCAGTCTTCTCTTTAAATAGACATGATTCAGTGATTCAAATACAACAACCAAAAATAAACTGAAAAGTAGCAGAAAAAATACAAAGAAAAATGGACAAAAAAAGCAAACAGAACTCTGTTCACAAAGACATTCTTAATGGCCAGGTGCTTGATTGTATACACCTGTGGCAATGAGACTGAATGAAACCCCTGAATTCAGTGATTAAGAGGTATGGCCCAGTACTTTTTTCCAGCTAGTGTAACTTTAAACTGTTTTTATTCTATCTTGGTTTCAAACATAGTTTAACCTTTACCGTTTTTTCTGAAGGTTCTTTATTAATGCTATTTTATTTGTAACGTGTAGTTGTCGTCTGCAGGATAGTCCGGTGCAGGAGGAGAGGAACGGTCCCCTGCCTCCTCCGAAGCCTCAGGAGCCTTCCTCAAACCACACTGCTCCCACTCCCGGTGAGTTGAGAAAACTAGATATTTATGAGAAAGTATGAAAGTTTAATTTGTGCAGAGGTGTAGTCATCATACATTATCTCTAAACCTTAGTGTAGATCAGATTATTGCCCTTTCATCTAGAAGGTACTTCTGCAGAAATAAATTACCATACCCCACATGTGTGAAAAAAGGATGGGCACCATTTCATGTCTTTTATTTTTTACAAGTGTAATGTTTTTATTCTTATTTGCCTCTTGAGGAAATGGGGGTTTCTAAAAGAAATGTCCAAACATTTGGACACATCATGTTTTCTGTGTAAGTGTGCGGTCATCCCTGATCTGTTCTTCACTCTTTCTTTAATAACTAAGCTAGTTTTGTGACCCTTATTGCAAAGTGTTGCCCAAGTGTTGCCCAAGTCTTCTGGAGTTCAGGGCCAGCCTAACAGCCAGTTTGGTGTAGCAACAAATCAGACTGTGGTGGACAATTACCATTTGTGATCTCTCTTCCTTAGCTCGCTTACACTCGTGGAGTTGTGTGACACGGAGGCGAGGCTGGGGAACGAAAGCCTTATGGGGCCTGTCACAGTAATATTGATTCTTCTGGACAAGTTTTGCTCACTAGGATGATGTAATGGGATTTATTCTTCGCTATGTCTCCCCTTCTTCTCCTTGGAAAAAAAACATTTCAGCTGATATGACTCAGCATTTAGTCATATCCCAGATGGTGTATGAGGCTCACCAGGTTCTCATATGTGCTAAGCAGATTAGTGCCCAGAGGACAAAAACACATCTTATTGTTGCTCATGAAGTATGGAAGGGGGACCCATCAGAATTAATCGAATCATAAGAAACAATGTGATATTACACAACTTGTAAACAGCAGTGGCAGCATTAATGCTAATCCAAACATACAGAGGTCAAGAAGAACAGGCCTGTGAGCCACACATTTTTTTTAAGCAATATAGGAATTTAAACATGTTAAAGGCACCATATGGAGACTGCTTATTCTTCCTGTTCCTCTAAAATCCACACGAATATGCTCACATTTTAAATTGTTCATGTAAAACATACTTACTGTATATGAAAGGTTGTTGGAAGCTCTTGCACTTTGCCTGGATAGATGAGGTGTGGCTTTTAAATATGACTGAGAGACCAAGCAACAGGCTTGAAAATTTGCTTTTGTAAGGTCAGCATGACCATAGAGCACAGAAACCACCATTCTGGTAGATATGCAACAAGAATTTTGATTTCACACATAATTCAAGATGGTAGGTTGATTTCTGCATTGCATAAGCACACTTCAATGCAAGTTTAATTATCCCACCGTGGGGGGATTTGTTCAAAGTAGCCTATAGAAAATACAGAGCTGAACACACAGGAAACAAACATTTAAGCTAAAGTAGAATAAAATCTCCGATAACAGGTGATGTGATGAACTTATTCAAAATGTAATGAAACAAATTAACAGCCTGTCAGTCTTTAGGCAGTTGAATTACTGATGGAGCGAGCTGTTTAGAACAATAGTCAAGAGGAGAAGCCTAAATATTCTTTGCTTTCTGAAAGATTTACTGGTTAAGAAAGACTTCAGATTCCTGTTTTATTCCGATCTTAGATGTTATCATTGCTGTTCAAGATGTTTCTGTCCATAAAGTGGTTCCCTATTTTTATTGGACTCTAATAGAGCTGCTTTGCATGTGTTGCACTCTCAGAGCGACGGGACTCCTCAGCTCTGCTTATATTTTTTTTGTAATAGTTTGTCCGAGCAGCTGGGTCTCGCATGCTGTCACACATACATCTCACAGCTAACAACAACAGAACAGCAGACTGATGACACACTCCGTCTGCATAAGCAGTACATATTCAAAAATGTAATATGCTTGACACAAGATTAACGTAAAATAAGACATGCTATTCTGTCCTCATAACATGGCTATATTGTGCATTTCTGGGTCGCAACACACGTTTGACAGTTTTATCTTATACTGCCTGGTGTGCAGACCCTCATCTTCTTTCTGAATGGAGTCACTGTAGCTCCTCCCCCTCACTTTAAGCCAACCTTCTTCTGATTGGCTGCCTCTCATAAACAGCAGATGGATTGAGTCCCTGTAGTCACAGCCAGAGGTACCCATATTAGGGATATCCTCTCTCTGCGACATCATGCAGATCCAAGAGTTTAAAAAATGTCTGAAGCTGGAGCTTTTGACTCACAAAAATTACTTCTACGCACACTAACCTCATTTTTCAAAATTTTGACCATTTTTTAAAATAAGCATCCAACATTTTACAGACAGAAGAATAATGAGCCTCTTTTTTTACTTTTACATCACTGTTGTTCTCTTAATCATTGTGACAGCATGAGTTTAACCGAAGTTATTAGAGGAGGAGAGGAAAAAAAATCAGAGGAGGACCAGGAGACTAACTGATGACTGCCAGCCCTGTAGGAATGTTGCCATCAAACACTATCCCAGCAAGGGAACAAATTGGCCATGATTTCCCCTTACAAGTAAGAGGAACATATTCAGGATATTGGCTTTAACTGACAGTGAAAAACTGTTTCGGAAACTAGAGTGATCTGAAGCTTGGGCTTTTGGCTCAGAGGATTACTTTCACATAAAATGACCTTATTGTTTGATATGAGTGTCTACCACTTTAACAGTATATACACTCTCTGACCACTTTATTAGGTAGACCTCTTTAACATGTTAACATGGCAGCAACTCAGTGCATTTAGGCATGTAGACATGGTCAAGATGATCTGCTGAAATTGGGACAACAAATTGCACCAGCTCACTAAAATTAGACAGCAGAAAATTGGAAAAATGTTGCCTGGTCTGATGAGTGTTGATTTCTGCTGCAGCATTTGGATGGTAGAGTAAGAATTTGGCGTAAACAACATGAAAGCATAGATCCATCCTGTCTTGTATCAACAGTTCAGGCTGCAGTACATTTGAGCATGCCCAGTGAGACTGGTTCTGTTCCTGTAGGCACACTTTGGGGCCCCTTCGCACCAAGTGAGCATCATTTAAACCCCACAGCCTACCTGAATATTGTTGCGAAGTCCATCCCTTTGTGGACATAGTATACCCATCTTCTGATAGCTGCTTCCAGCAGGACAACACATCTTGTCACAAAGATCAGATCACCTCAAACTAGTTTCTTGACCAAGGAAATTTTGAAAATACTGGTTAAAAATATTTTCTATGTATTCAGGAAAAACCCTGAATGTGCATTTGTTAAGTACAAAAGAAACAAAGTTCCCCGTATCTGTTTATTAAAAGACTCAAGGCAAACCTGACTTTACCTCTAACATTTGCCTCTTTCCTTCATGCATCACACAGTGGTGACAACTCCTGATGCAAATACACCAGATTTCCCACTAAAGTCAGTCATACCCTGCAGCAATACATATGTTCTTCTAGCTATTTGATAGAGTAAATTAAATGTTAAAACTGTCTTTTTTTGTCAGTTAACCAAGTTGACTTGAGCGTGTTCATTGCTGCCCTCAACAGATGTCAAATGTTTGGAATTAATAACTTTGCACCCCTAACAGCAACGAGTGAAGGTTTGGCAGCATGTTCTTTGCAAGTATCCAGATGGTGTCTGTGCCTGTTGTGGCACCGTAAACTCCTCAGTAGCCGAACACACACAAAAAACAGCCAGACGGTCTCACAGTGAAATGGTTTCCAGGCAACAACAATGAAGATTTATCTTGGGTTTCTTTCAGCATCTGAAAATCTTCGTTTGCTGTTGAGTTATTTTTGCTAAAGCTGCATTTGTATAATTTATTGACCTTTTACTCACTCAGTCTCCTTCTTCACGTCTCTCTCAGAAAAAGGTCCTCTGCAGTCTGTGAGGAAAACACTCAGGAATATCTTCACCTCTAAGAGCAGGCCGACAGAGGGGCAGTCTCAGGTGTGTCTGCACTTCTTATGGCATGTCTAGTACGTGTATCCTCATGAAAAAGCTGCATTAAATATGCCTTATGACTCCACTCTGTATTTCATGTCTTTGCAGGGTGCGATTTGTCAAAAAAAAATCATAGGAGGGATGTTTTCAAGTATATGTAAAGTATTGGAACAGCAAGGTCAATTAATTTGTTTTTGCTGTGTGCTGAAGACATTTGTGTGTGAGATCAAAAGATGAATATGAGAAGAGAGGTCAGAGTTTTAGCTTTTGTTTGTTGGTGTTTACAACTGGATATGTTAAACAACATGGAACAGAACAAACTTTGAATCAAAGCACCCAGTTTTTCAGTTGAGTCAAAGAATTGGAACATGACAAGCGACAGGCGTTTCTTGTTAGTCAGGTTTGTTATATTAGATTGATTGTTTAGTCATTCAGTAGCCCTGGATATCTACTCTAAGTTTTGGCTTTTCACCTGCCAAGACTGCAATTGTAGTTAAGAATGGTAGACCAACATGAAAACCAGAGCGCTGTCTATGGGAGAAAGGCATATCATTCTGAAGCTGAGAAAAGGGGGGGCATCATCATTACAAATATTGGGCATAGTCAGTAGCACAATTTGGACTGGACTGAGCAAGAAGGAAACCACTGGTGTACTGAGTCACAGGCATCAAACCGGTCATTTAAGGAAAACAGCAATAACTCATGGCAGACAAACAGTCTGTAACATCATGAACAATCTCCAAAGAGCAAGGGTGGAAAATCACAGTCTACTGTTTGAAGAATACTAGGAGAACAATGATATAGAGACCATAATGCAAACCACTCACAGGCAGTAAAAATCAGAAAGTCAGATTGTAACAGAACAAAGGACTGATGGGATAAAGATTAGCATCCACAAAATGTGATGACAAGGCTAAGGAATAGAGAAGTATGGAGTAAGTATGACTATGTGTCAGGGGGACAGTATTTATCCTGTATGTGTTCTGGGTATGACTTTGACTTTGAGAAAGAATGGATCTGTTTACGATCCTAAACATTCAAGCTGATCTGTGAAGCATGGTGGAGGCTGTGTCATGACTTGGGCATGCATAGCTATTTCTGGAATAGGCTTAATCATTTTTTATTGATGATGTAACTCATGATGGTAGTAGCAGAATGAACATAGAAGTCTATAGAAACATATGGTCTGCCAATTTACAGAAAAATGCATCCAAAATAATAGGGAGGAACTTCTCTATCCAGCAAGACAATGATTTTTGGACTGACCAAGTAGATCATGAGATCTTTACCCAATTCAACACGCATTTAACATCCTGAAGAGAAGACTGAAGGGACAAACCTCGCAAAACAACAACTGAAAGATGCTGTGGAAAAAGTCTGGAAAAGAGGAGCCTATAAAGAAATCTATGGAGTCTGTGGGTTGTCGGCTTGATGCAGATATTGCAAGCAAGGGATGTGCAGATAAAATTTAGTATGTCTGATTTAAGAGAGAGTTAATAGTGGGTCTGTGTCAAAGAAGCCCTTTTCACTTTCTCCACACCCTCCAACCGTTAGCAGCAGTTGATATTGTGTCACTTTGCGATTCAGGGTATTGAATAATGATTTAAATGTTTTGGGTTTTTTTTTTAAAACATTTTTATTAAAATGAGTGTTTCTTTTGTTTCGCTGTGGATTTGTTTGATGTATTTTTATTTTTGATTGCCTCTTTCTGTTGGTTTTAGGTGTTTTAGGGGAAAATAATAAAGACTAAAAAAATCTGACAGAATCTTAAATGTCAGGAGAGAGACCTGGCTGGCACCCTAAAAGTTAAATAAACCACAAATACCTCATCATACCTTCATAAACTTAATAATATAAACATCCTAAGACAACTGTTGTTGTAAACTTGTGCTATGCATTACAAAAGTATGCGAAAGTCTCAAAGCCACACCTCATTTCTGTATATTTTACTTCCAAGGATCCAGACTTCTAATTTTTTAAAGTGGTCTTGAGGAATAGATCTTTGTAAGTTTTTCTTAGGACATTGGCAGCTTTTTCACTTATTTTCAGTCCAGGGTACTCCTGGTGCCGGTCCCAAGCCTGGGTAAATGGGGAGGGTTGGGTCAGGAAGGGCATCCAGCTTAAAATCTTTACTATGAGAAGGGAGAGAGCTGACTGATATGATGGAAAGAAGAAAGGTAGATATACTGTGTGTGCAAGAGATCAGGTGGAGGGGAAGCAAAGCCATGGGCATCGGAGGTGGATTCAAACTGTTCTACCATGGTGTAGATTGGAAAATAAATGTAGTAGGGGTAGGTAATCTTGATGAAAGAGCATGTGAAGAATGTTCTGGAGGTGAAAAGAATATTAGAAGTATGACTGGCTGGAAATTAAAGGTGTGTTGCTGAATGTTGTCAGTGCCCACAAGTTGGATGCCAGTTAGAGGAATTCTGGAGTGAGTTGGATGAAGTGGTAGAGAGTATTCCCAGGGGAGAGAGAGTTTTGATTGGGGCAGAAGTCAGTGGTCATGTAAGTGAAGGGAATAGAGGGGATAAGAAGGTTTTGGGTAGGTATGGCGTCAAGGAGACCAATGTGGACAGGGTGCAACCTGAATGAAGTAGGAGACTGTACGGTGGTGTCGAGGGAGGATGTAGCTAGGCAGCATCGGATGGTGGTCTGTAGGATGACTTTGGAAAGCAACATGAGGAAGCAAGTGAAGGTAGAGCCAAGGATTAAATGGTGGAAGTTGAGGAAGGAAGAATGTTGTGCAGAGTTCAAGGACGAGTTGAGACAGTTGTTTCAGGATGTCTTTGAATTCAGCCTCTGTAGGTCGATCATTTTCATTTCCATCTTTTGGTTAATGACTCATTACAGCGTGAGTTTTATCATAATGAGATCTGATGTGTTTCTTTCATGTTTTCACAGTGCAAAACATTTGCACCATTCAGGTACTCCTGTAGAATTCTGACTTTTTTTAATTAAAAGTCTGAATGTTTTTTTTTTTCCACATATAATGATTTTCAGAATCAATGATTCAGTACAAAGAATGATGTTTAAAATCTTGTGCAGCTCCACTTTTACAAATAAACAGCACACAGGGTCACACATGAGCCTGAATATCATCATGCCTGATGTTTCTATACTGATTTTATTTAAGATTAAATATTCTGCCTCCTCCCCGCCCCTCCCCCAGATGCACACACACACACACACACACACACACACACACAATTTATCCTGCAAACGGCCCTGCTGTGAAAGTGAAAGTAAACCTCTCTCTCTGCAGTGTGACGGAGCTGTCCGTGGGTTCAGGTGTGGTTCAGCTGTAACTGGGCTGATGATGCTGCTGATGCTGCTGCTCCTCAGATTTGGTAAGAAAGCCTCTCTGCTCTCTCTCTGAATGCACACAGGTTAAAATGTAACAGGAGTCCCCTGCATTCTTCTGAATCATCCTCCCTGCTCTGAGGCTCTGATGAAGGCTGGATCTCATCAGGCAGAATCACCATCAAGTCACCATCTGGTTATGGACTCCACATTTAGTTGACAACTTAGCTAACAGCTCTTTGGGAATCACCTTGTTGGTGCAAAAATCCTATTTTCTGTTAAACTGTGTTATCTTAGACATTTTTCATTGATTCAACTAAAGAAATGGAACAAATGATGTTTTAGTAACAAAGAGCCTAAAGATCACATTTAAAACTGGTTCTTTGCTAAGCTGTCTGCTATGTGTCGACACATCACTGGTTCATCCTTGTGTTAGGAGACTTTTTATGATGAATGATTAACAGGTCAGAGTTCAGTTCCTGTGAAAATGGTCAGGTACAGGGACTGGACTGAAAATGTCCAAAGAGACACTTTAAAGATCTTCAGAAAGCCTAGAAAACTATTACACAGCCAAAATAGAAAGAAATGATCAGACCTTCTGCTCAGTGCTGCAGTTCATAGAGAAACTGTATTCATAGGAGAATTTAGATGTACATGTATTCTTGCAATGATTAAAATATTCAATAAGTTTAATAATAATAATAAGTTTACAAAGACCTAACAGAAACTGTGGAATCCTATATCAGAAAAGAAAGGGACAACAGTCCTGTCCCAAAGGTCCAGCAGCTGGTCTCCTCAGTTCCCAGATGTTTATGGACGCTTGTTAAAAGAAGAGAAGACACAATGGGAAACATGGAACTGTCCAACTTTTTGAAAACGTGTTGCTGCCATCAAATTCAAGATGAGCTGGTATTTTTCATCACATAGTAAATTGTCTCACTTTAAACATTTGCTATGTATGCTGTCCTCGCCCTGAGTTTCCTTGTTTTCACCAGCTAGACAGCGAGATAACGATACTTCAATAACCAGATTTATTTTCCTTTTTGTGCTGATTTACTGCAGAATGTCCTTTGACCACTGCCTTCTCTTTGACCATCGCATACAAAATATTGTATTAGCTAACTAGCATCGCAAACTAGCTTGTTACACGCTTACTGCAAGCTAAGAAAATAACCGTTCATACTCACTTAAACATACAAATTATCTTCTTCTTCTTCTTCTTCTTCTTCTTTCGGCTGCTCCCGTTAGGGGTCGCCACAGCGGATCATCTGCCTCCATCTCATCCTATCCCTTGCATCCTCTTCCCTCACACCAACCCTCTGCATGTCCT
>VUQH01034101.1:0-11765 GCA_015106775.1 Etroplus canarensis
CTCGTCTCGTCTCGCCATCTACCGCTTTTCCGGGGGTCCGGGTCGCGGGGCCAGCAGTTCAAGAAGAGAAGCCCAGACTTTCCTCTCCCCAGCTACCTCCTCCAGCTCTTCAGGGGGGACACCCAGGCCAGCTGGGAGACATAGTCTCTCCAGCGTGTCCTGGGTCTTCCTCGGGGTCTCCTCCCAAAGGGACGTGCCTGAAGCGCCTCCAGTGAGAGGCGTCCAGGGGGCATCCTGATCAGATGCCCGAACCACCTCAACTGGCTCCTTTCGATGTGGAGGAGCAGCAGCTCTACTCTGAGCCTCTCCCAGATGACTGAGTTCCTCACCCTGTCTCTAAGAGTGAGCCCAGCAACCCTGCGGAGAAAGCTCATTTCAGCCGCTTGTATTTGCGATCTCGTTCTTTCGGTCATTACCCAAAGTTCATGACCATAGATGAGGGTAGGAACGTAGATTGACCGGTAAATCAAAAGCTTTGCCTTGGAGCTCAGCTCCCTCTTCACCACGACAGATCGGTACAACGTCCGCATCACTGCAGACGCTGCCTCAATCTGTCTGTCCATCTCCCGCCCACGATGCAGATCCCTCAGATGAAAGTTTGGAGATGATTCAGTGTGAACCAATAACTGTAGAAAGGATGGCTGACCTGACGGCTACCCAAAAGTGAAGCCAAAATGTCGTTATTATGACTTGCTGCAGTATAGGTCCTAAGCTCCACCCCTCCATGTTTGCAGACGATGGTTTCTGTCATTTTAAATAGTTTATCTCGTGCTTATTTGGGTTTAAACGGTCACTTTTCTTGCATTTGTTTTGGATTAGTAATTTAATGCTGTTAAAGCAGGCGTTACCTGATGATTTGTGGATCTAAACAGATGTTTTGGGGTTTTTTTACATTTATAGACGGGATTTTTAGCAGCGACCAGAAGCTCCCGGTGGACACGCCTCCTGCCTGTCTCACAGTGGTTCGAACTGATCTGAGACCTGTTCAGCCTCCACAGGTCAAAGTAACCTGTTGAATATCTCAGCACAACACGCAGTACTGCAGACCTGCCCTCCCACCCACAGTTCATGCTGAGCGGGCGCTGCCTTGACCTGCAGCCGCTGCAGACAGCAGCGGCGTCTGAAGCGGCTGCAGGGAGACCACGCCGTGCTCGACTGACGGCGAGGGATCTGACGAAGACTCTCCGGGCTCTTCTTGGTGCAGTGGTGGACTCAAATGGGGTCGGTCTGTCTGAGGGATGATGGGAAGGATGGCGCCGTAGCTTTTCGGATCAGGGGAAGGCTGTGGGGAGTCTGGCGGTACCTGGCTGAGAATCCTCCTCACATGGGGGGCACGATGAGACCTGCCATGGCTGAAACACAACACAGACTCGCTCAGATTTTCAGCTTCCGATAGTCCCCGTCCATTTCAAACTCAGCATCTTACCAAGTCCGTTTGCATTTCAAGATAAAACAATGTTTGTTTTAAAAATGTGACTTTAATGATGTGTAAATAATCAAAACATCGTAGTGATTTTTATGATTTTGGTTATTACTGTGTCCTAAAATGTATTTCTTCTTAAAAAGGGTTATAAAAATAGTACAGTTATACATCTTTGACAGTTTCACTGAGAAGATTTGTGATTCGATATCCAACTCGTGTAAACATTTAGACAAATTATATCAGCCTCAAACTTTGAGCGGGAAATTATTCAATGTTTTTATTAAATGATTAGCCTTTTGCATTTCTGTGACGGAGTCGATGTTAGAAGTTAATACAGAACCAATCAAGTCAGATGAATCTACACGTTTTGTAAAAATATTTTAACATGATTTTAAGATAATCATAATTGTTGCTCAAGAGGTGTCCTCATAGTGTAGTGGTTCACACATTCACTTTACAAGCCAAAGGTCTCTGGTTCAATTACAGCTGGGGAATCAAGTCCCTCTCACTGTGGAGGGTTCCACCAGGAAGGGCATCTGGCATAAAATCTCTGCCGAATTACCAATGCAGATTAATTGGAAGTGGAGACCCATTGAGGAAAATACAATTGAGCAGCCAAAGGTACGTTTATAATTGTTGCAAAATACATATTTGTAATATTTCTGAAACCATAGAAGCTTTGCTGAACCACCACAAACATGAACTGGGTTTAAAAACTGAAAAAACTATGTCAGACACAGGTTTTTTTCCTGTCTATAAGACCTAATGCTGTAGTTCAGAAGGTTTCAGATAACTGGATCGACTTGATTTGTTCACTTGTGTTAAACAAAGACGCAGTAACATAAAAATTAGCTTTTAAGATGGAAAAAGCACTAAAATCACAAAATCACTTGATTGAAACAGAAAATGATCGAAATGGTTTCATTTTATCAGTATCACAGTAACAATGAGGATTTGTTTCATTTATTGCAGGATAAATTCATTGGTTGTTTGACTTTCTTTGAAAACCAGTTTTCGGGTAGCATGTCCAATGACTGCCTGTGTTTTGTTAAAATCTCAGGACAGGTTCTCAGACCTCGGTGAGACGTTTAACGCAGAGGTGTCAAACTAATTTCACATCATGAGTCACCTACATGGCCCAACTTCATCTTCTGTGGGCCCGCGAAGCTACTGCCTGATAAGAGCTACAAATTGAGACGTTCATGTTCAACAAATACATCTCTGTTTTTGCACATCATAAAGAAATGTTGCAGTAAATCAAAGAAACACGTCTGCATGGCTCGTTGGGCTCGCTGCAACAAATAAAGGACTTCACTGTGTAATTAAAAAAGACAAATAATCTGACTTTTTAATGTGTAAAAAACCCAGAAGCTTATAATGTAAACAGTGAAAAAAGAAACTTTTCTGTTACTAATTTGAATACTAATAATAAATAAGGAATTTTCTTTAATTTCTAACAAAGACGTTTGAGTTTTTGTTTTTCAGTAAAACTAATAAAATACAATTAAAGGTCAAAAATGTATGCCTCCTTTGTGATTTCCACATCGTCCTAAGCCATCCAGTGGGCCAGACTGGACTCTGGTGGGCCAGTTCTGGCCCGCGGGTCACATGTTTGACACCCCTGATTTAAAAAGCAGGACTCACTCTTAAAGAAGAATGTTGGTTTAAATTTTCAGCTGTATTAAGCATAAAAAAATCTCCAACTTTAAACTTTATATTTCTAGAAGTGCCAGAAGTTATGGATCAACTTTGACCTCCGAATGTATGAAAGCAGGAGTCAACGCATGACCCCGAAAGAGTCCTTTTCGTTACGGCGGCGCTGCGTGGACGTCCGCCTGACTGGGACAGGAGGACAGCAGGGGACGGGGGTGCTGACAGGCGGGACGGGGGGGGTGGGATGCTCACCCTGGAGGTTGCTGCCATTGGTGGTGGTGCAGGTGGGGGGCGGGGAGGTCTGTGGCCGCACGACAGGGGCGAAGGCGCTCTTCTGTTTGACTGCAGAAACCATATGGACAGGAGAGAATGAATAAGGGCCTATGGGAGCAGAGGAAGAAGAGGAGGAGGTGAGGAAGACGAGGGCAGGAGAATAGGAAGGTGTGGAGAGGTCGGGGGGGGTCCTACAGAAGGAAGTGGTGACGGTAACGAGCAGGCAGTCGGACGGGAGGAGTGAGTGATCGGACGGAGATGAGGCGAAGCATGCAGGGAGGAGGAGGATGATGAAGAGGAAGGTGAGGAGGAAGAGGAAGAATGGGTCCCTGCCTTAGGTCGGCCGAGGCCTGCAGGAACAGACATGCTCCGAGCACAAACAGCTGCACATCTGGCAAAGTTGATCCATAACTTGCAGGACTTTGGAATAAACCAACCTGAGAGCAGCGGCAGCTTCTTCCACACGCACCACACAGGTGTGTGTGTGTGTGTGAAGGCAGGTGTCTAACAACTTGTGATCAACTGATTTTTAATAATTAATCCACTCAGTCACCTCATGTGTCTGCAGGCGAACAAGAACAAGTTTTCTGCTTCTCATACGTCTGACTCGGGTTAAAGGAACAATTTCCCATTTTGTTTTATTGACCTTTTCTGATGGAAGAACAATCATCTATTGATGTTCAGTACAGAGCTGAGGGCATCTATCAGTAATAACTTCACATCACATCTGTGAGTTCTTATTGGTCCTTTGGGTATTTTAGGAAACCTTTGGGGAAGTCTTCAGGAAGCAGCCGAAACAGTTGTGACGTTTACAGGAAGTGTAGCCAAAATAAACTGAAATCATGAGCTGTTCTGGGGCCTCCAGTCACATCACATGATCTTCATGTCCAGAAACTAAAAGGCTTTTGGTCACCATAAAGGCCTTCATCAAAAGGTTTGTCAAGGAACTGGAGATATCATTTGCTGAAGTGCCTTTTCCTTTTCAGTTTTTATTTTTAAATGTTTTGCCCATTTGACTATTTTTTTGCTATCACACGGTGATCACACGGTGTCCTCATTAGCAGATTTGTCATGAAACTGAAATTGTAATACAGCACAAACACTTTTTTGCCCATATGTGAGGAGAAACTTTCTGTTACATTGTAATAAATTGCCTCTGCTGATGAAGACGTTTAAATATGTTCATAGAAATTCAAATAAAGCATGTGGACATGACTTTAAAGTTATCTGTCTCTCTTTAAAGGACCAAATAACTCACAAAGATGCAACTTTTGATTTATCAATCTCTCTGTAAAAGTCTGACTAAATCACAAAGACATGAGTTTAAAGTTGAGAATCTCTTAAGTTCAAATAAATCATAAGGATATGACTTTAAAGTTATCAATCTTGAGCATGAGACTGAAAAGTTATCAGTCTCTGATAAAGCCCAAATAAATAATGAGAACATGATTAAAAAGTTTACTCTATCTTTGAAAGTCCAAATAAATCGCAAGGCTGTGGCTTTACAGGTGTCAGTCTCTCTGTTAAAGTCCAAATAAACCATGAGGCCATGACTTAAATGTTGATAATCTATAATTGAAAGTCTAATAAATCACAACTTTAATGTTATGTATCAATAAAGGACTAAATAACTCATGAAGGCATGACTTTAAAGTTATCAATCTCTCAGTAAAAGTCCAAATAAATCATGATGAAGACGTGACTTTAAAGATATCAGTCTCTCTGTAAAAGTCGTAATAAATCACGAAGACGTGACTTAAAAGCTAACAATTTCTCTGTAAAAGTCGTAATAAATCACGAGGGTGTGACTTTAAGTTATTAATCTCCCCAAATACAACAGGAGGACGTGACTTTTAATGTTACCTTCCAACGAAAGACCAAGCAAGTCACAAGGACATGACTTTTAAGTTAAGCTTTATATAAATCCAAGAAAATCATGAAGATGTGACTTTAAAGCTGAGACTCTATCTTTCGAAGTCCAAATAAATTACAAAGATCTGACTTTAAGTTATGAATCTCTTGGTAAAAGACCAAATAAATCATGAAAACTTGATTTTAAAGTTTAGAATATATCCTTGACAATCCAAATAAATTAATATGACTTGACTTTAAAAGTTTTGAATCTGTGTAAAAGTCCAAATGAATTATGAGGACGTGACCTGAAAATGACAAATCTATCCCTAAGACTTTCAAGTTGTAAGTATATCCTTGAAAGTCTAAAAAAATCACAAAGATCTGACTTTGAAGTAACAAGTTTCTCTGATAAAGACTAAATCAATCATGAGGACATGACTTAAAATTGTCAGTCTCACATGACTTTGAATTTATAAATCTTTCCGTAACAGTCCAAATAAATCACAAAGCTGTGACTTTAGGTTGAGAATCTGTCCATAAAAGAGCAAATGAATGTTGAGGATGTGCCTTTAAAGCTAAGAATCTATTCTTGGAAGTCCAAACGAATTACATGTACGTGACTTTAAATTCGCCAAACGATAATTAAAAGCACCAGCTGTCATTTTACTGTTTGTGTAAAGGCAAAAAAAGCATGAACCAATGTGCTTGTCTTTTAGCGCTTTTAGAGGTGCTGGACAGTTAGCCTCCTACATACTGACTCCTTCTCACCACTGAACCGTGCAGACTTATTAAATCAGCTGGCATCTACAGTTTTTACTTTAAAATTTTATTTTTCATTGGTCTAAATGTTGGATGTGTTTGGGTTAGTTCCTAATGTGATCTGAAACTTCTCCAAAGGTTCCTGAAATGTCCACATGTCCAATAAAGTCTTATAGATGTGACCCTGCAGCTCTGTGCTGGTGGACTGATCTCCATGTGAAATAGAGATCAAAAATGTCGAGCTGTTCCTTTAAGAGCTTCCACAGAGTTTATGGACCACAGTGTGTCTGTAATGATTCAAGGACAGCATTTGAGAATGGAGCTGTAAAATGAAGCGGGGGAATGTAAATGTGATTTATCGCTTCATGCCAACAAGTATCAGTCTGTCCCGGATCGCTGCTTCTTTCTCCTCGCATTTCCTCCTTCTTGGCTCCTTCTTGTTGTTTTTCTGCTCGTTTTTTCTCCCTTGCTGATATTAATGGATTCGGCCCAAAGCGTGAATGCATGAATGCATGAAGGATGTGGTGAGGATGTTAGTGGGGTTAGTAGAGGAGGTGGAGGGGACGGGTGAGGAGGAGGAGGATGGACAGGGGGACAGTCAGAGGAGGCAGGGAGGAGGTGAACAATGCGTGGCGGTGTTAAGTCCACACACACAAACACTCAGACCCTCGGCGGCGGGAAACTGTAGCTCAGCCAGGCGAGATGCGAGCCCACCTTTTGTTTGGTCACCAGGGACGACAACATCACCTGGCAAGGAGACGCATTTTGAGCTCGGTACCTTCTAAACGAGTCTCACTGAGACTCGCTGAGCTCTTTGATACAGAAGCCAAAACAATGGAGCGCTCCCCGCGGGCGAGTTTAGACTTTACCAGTCTCCAAAACACACCTGCGCCTTCCACGCTGCTGCTCCGACTCCAGGCATGTTAATCAGCGCCGAGTGGAAAGTTTGAGGAACAACACGGTCGAGTCTGAAGCATCGACTCTTCTCCTGCAGCGGGGAACGCTTCACTTTTTTTACTTGCATTGCTCTGTTTACATCGCCAGCATCAAGTCAGTGTTGCTTTCAGTATCATTTGATCCACCGACAGACTATATCATAATTAAGTCCAGATTGTTTGCTGGTTAACGTGGTTCTGTCTTACAGGTCAGGCTGGGCCTCAACAATTCTTGGCATCTTATTTCTACTCAACATTTACCTACAAAGCTTGAGAAAGTTAACTAGCATTTTAAATCTGCTTTTAGCCAAGTCTCTGGTCGCAGTTACTCTGGATTTCATTTTAATCCGATTTATCCACCAAGAGGAATTGTTTTAATCCTTTTTTTTCTGTCATCAAGACAACATAAAACGTGCCAGGCCAAATTTCTTGAAACTTGGTGGAAAGGCAGCTAAAGGAATCTATTCAGTTTTGGGTTGGATCTCAATTTTCTTGTTTGTTTTTTTAATTTCAAAATATGGGATTGACCTTGGTGAAGGATGAGCTCTCCAGCTGAGTATTTGTAATGCATCAAACTGCCTTTTCAACTCCTTTCAGTGATTATAGTTAACGAGGCTCTCTCACTAAACCATCCGTAAACTACCACGTAGTCTTTAATGTCCAGCTTTACCCTTCAAATGTCTCTTTAATTTCGTCTATTCTCAGTAAACTCACTTCAACTGACAATTTATGGGGGTCCCCACGTTAACTGTGTTCAGTGCTAAGATTTCGAGATGTTTTAATACCTCATAGCTTGGCTGACACTTGCTACAAATCTCTACCACAACACCACCCAACACATCCACGTCTTTCATGACTAGAAACCTTGGTAAATCTATTGATTTCTGCTTAACTAAACCGTCTTAACTGAGTTTCCCCCCCAAGTCTTCTTTCTGACAATTTCCTTTTCTTGCTTAAAGGTTTTATTTCATTTTAAGTAATGAAGGCACTTGAAAATTAAGTCCTGCCAGTGGTTCAGCCTTCAGTTTTGCTCGTGCTTGAACCTTAAACACTTCAGCTTCTTTCAGTACTGAAAAGTGTTGCCTTAACACGCAACTAAAAAGCAACAATTAATCTTTTTTAAAAAGTTATTCACATGCACCTTAACTGGCACATCTTTGAAGTCCTTTCAGTGATTCTGCTGAGAATGATACTTTTTTCCGCTCTTAAGTGTTACTTCCATAAACACCAACATCAACTGACTTAACATTATCACATACACCTTAACATCTATAAACTGATCTATGAAATACTCCTCATGCCTCACCTGACACGTCAGCTCCTTTTAATGGTGAAGTATTACCTTAAATTGCAACAAAAAAGACGACTCACTGAATTTCTTCACATGCACCTTAAAGCCCTGTCACACCTTGACTATTTAACCAGCGTATCCTGGTGTATGACAAATTAGGTCAATACACTGGCGTACGACAAATAAGTTATTGGTATGTTTTGTATAAGTTAAAAACACTAAAGCACTCTGGTATACGTTGTAGTACGGTGAGGTCGCTGAAAAATTTTGGGCATGCACAAAAATTTCCAACATATGCCAGCGTATGGTTCCTACATCCCACATATGTGGGCCATAAGTTGGAGGTAAGTTATGCGATCGTTGACACACGTTAGTTGTAAGTTACTCATAAGTTAAAATACATGGAGATAATGTCTAGTGTACCCAAAACTTATTTCTAACTTATGAGTAACATGCTTTAAACCTATATGTAACTTTTAGTCAGCTTATCTCCAACGCACATTGATGTAAGTAGACGCGTTTGATGTGTTCTGGACGACTGTAGCACTTACTGAACATGTTTCTAACTTACAACTAACATATTATGGCGTATGGCAGTTATCAAAACATTCTATATAAGTTACTAATATGTTATTTATATGTCCAACTTGTTATGAATACACTATGTATGCGCCCAGGGTAACAATGATAGTTCTGTGTATGCCAGCGTTTTAGAGATCATTTTGATAAGTTGGCATGCGCTGGTTAAATCATCAAGGTGTGACAGGGGCTTAACTGACAACTCTTAATTTATATTTGAAATCATTTTGTTGATTAAGCTGATGCTTTAATTTTTTTCAGTTCTTAAGCATTCAACAACAACAGGCATAACATCGTTATGTACACCTTAACTGACACTCCTAAACTGCAATCTGAAATACTTTTATTGCTTCATTTGACACTTCAGCTGCTTTCAGTGCTTCAGTATTAACCTAACACACAATTAAAATGCGACTATAAACCTTCAGCTCACAGTTTTCTCCTTCACTGGCACCTCTGAATTTGTATTTGGATCCTTTCAGTGATTCGGCGTCTCTTCAGCTCCTTTCTGTCGTTACATTTCAGCTAAAATTTCAGCCGAGGGCAGAGCAGTAACTAAAACTGCTTTAATCACTTACAGATAACTGTCCTGTTGGGGCTTCAACACTTATGCGTCTTTGGTACAAATTTAACTTTAACTTTAATGCAGTTTTGGAAATATTTCAACAGATCCAGATTTTAGCAGCAAGCACAAACATATTTTCTGGAAAATGTATCATTATTAAGGGTATCAAAAACAGCGCTGTGTGTTTTGGAGCATCAATACGCCAGATTTCAGCCACTCTCGGGCAGTTGTAAAGCTCCCTCCTGCTGACTGCCTCCCGGATGGATGAGGTTTGGTTTTGTTAATGTCATTTTAAAAGTATTTTTTCACTCACTTGCGTAAGCAGAGTTGGCGGTGGAGCTGTTGAGGAAGCTGGGGGAACCGGGTACGCCCAGGTTGGTCATCCCCGCTGCACCATACCCGTTCATGGTGGACGTGATGGTGTTGTAGTTGGACTGCTGAGGCGTGGAGCTTGGCACGTAGCCACGAGGAGACACGCTGTTTGAGTTACGGGAGTAACCTAAGAGGAGGAGGAAGCAAAGATCTTCATCATCAACCTTAAATTTGTAGATGAAAAAAAATGTTGTCTTCAAGAATCTAAAATTAACTAGAACTTCCATGACCTTGGTGACTGACAAGCCTCTGAGTTTTAACTGTTTGAGTTAACTGGACTTCTTTTGATGTTCTTGAAGATGCTTCCCCTCTCATCCAAAGGGGTTCTTCAGTTCCAAAAGCTGATGAGGATTCTAAGGTATTTATCCCTTCATCTTGAAGAACCTACAAACAGACTCCAATTGCCTTTAACTCAAGCACTTGAGACTACCATAATCTGGATGACTAAATACCTACAAGGACAAACCCCTCAATCCATCTGCAGTCTGAAACAAGTCGCTTCAGCACTCCCCCCCAAGCCAGCTTTCTTCTAAATGGCTCCCTGTCGAAAACTTGAGGTTTGTACAGCAGGTTGTTGGTTCTGTGCATGAGATGCCCATTTAAGGGTATCTCCTCTCTATGACATCATACAGAGCCAAGGGTTGAAAAAACTGAAAAGGTGCATTTAAAGGCTGAGCTTTTGGCTTCCAGGGATTACCTCATTATTTTAAACTTTTGCCATGTTTAATATGAACAGTCATCAGGAGATTTATGACAGGAAAAAATCCAATAGATTCCCTTCTATGTGTCTACAATTATTCAAATTTTTACAACAAAGCCAATAACAATAATAAATAATCAAAACAGCAAACAAGACAAAATCTTTTATGGCTGAGGAAGTTATTTTCAATAGTTACATTTTTAAAACACCTAAAAGCCGTCAGAGTTTAGTGTAAAAAGTATACTTTTAACCCTCTGGAGTCAGTGGTGACACCCCAGCACATCATTTGGACAAGGTGCAGGGTGCAGTCCCACAAAATTGCATGACCGATGGGCGGACGCGAGCTGCAGCCCCGACACAGTTTGGTCACAGGATGTGGACTAACCAACTGCAGAGGGTTAGTTTAAAAGCTTTTACGAACCTTATTTACCTAACCTCAAACAAAGTGTTTTGTAAGCCCTCTCTACACCCCAACCTCTCCTCCTGACTCCGGTTCATGAATGTGGTGCCTAGGGATGGGAATCGAAAACCGGTTCTTGTTGAGAACCGGTTCCCACTGTTTCAATTCCTTGGAATTGTTTGCCATTTTTGCAAGCGATTCCCCTATCGATTCCAGTCGCCTCGAATGACGTCACCACGTTGCGTAGCGTCATTTACACAGCAGGAAACATGGCGCCTAAGCGGCACAAACGCTCAAAAGTTTGGTTATACTTTACGAGAAAGGATGACAACAGGGCAACTTGCAATACTTGCAAAGTAGATATTTCATCAAAGGGAGGAAACACTACGAATATGCAAAAGCATTTGCTCACAAAACACGCGATAACCTTAAATGAATGTTGTGTTTTTGATCCGCTCCGGACTAGTGAATCTCAACCCAGCAGCAGCGGTAACGTTTGCACGTCCTCTCCCGTTAATACGGTAGGTAACTAATCAACTAACATTGCATATTATGTTAGCGCGATTTGCCTTATTGCAAAACCTGCTATTACTGTGCATTGCATTTAGATGACCACGACGAGAGAGACGGACAGAGTCTGGCTGGCTCAGATGCTGGCAGTTCTCGCTGCAGTCTACCGGTAGTTTCTCCTTTCACAGAGGCAGGGAACCCCGTGGCACCCCATCGAGGAGCCGTAGGCTGTGGATCTCTTAAGATCTCACTGTTGGGTTTGTAAGGTCATGCTACTCCTAAATTTCTATCTTGTTCAAAGATAAGATACAAAACAAAGTTCTAAGCTAATCGACCTGTGTGTCCTCCTTTTTTTAAAAATAAGAATCGATAGGAGAATCGATAAAGAATCGAATTGTTAAACAGAATCGAAAATGGAATCGGAATCGTAAAAATCTTATCAATTCCCATC
>VUQH01034103.1:0-26960 GCA_015106775.1 Etroplus canarensis
TACAAGGAATGAGGACGATCACAGAGAAGGTGGATGGATGTAGTGAAGCAGGATATGCATAGGTTTGGTGTGACAGAAGAGGATGCAAGTGAAAGGGTGGGATCCGCTTTGGAGACCCTTAAGGGAGCAGCCAAAAGAAGAAGAAGAAGAATACTATCATTTTAGGGGTGCTCAAAAAGGGTCTAAACTTGCCAATGCAGGGATGTGAACACAGAGAGAAAATTGGTTGCTGTGGCTGAGGTCCAGTTTGAATTTTTAGTGGCCTCTATCTGTGCCTGGCGGCAGCGCAGCGTGAAGCAGTGGGAAACAGAAACACTATGGCTGCCACTCTGTCTCTTACTCAGGTAACACTGTCTTACAACTCAAATCTAACGACAGCAAATGCGCTCTGCCCTCTGTCTGTTACTCTTGGAGATTTTTTCTGCAGTGTTCGTGAAACAGGGCAGGGAGAAATGTGGGCTTTCCTCGATCCTCGTCTCTCTTTTTGGAAGTTTAGTCCTGCTGTGACTGGGAAAAGTTTCTTCCTAATCTCTTTGGGGACTGCGTAAGGGCGTAGCTAGCTAGCTAGCACGCTAGCTAACAGCTAGTTTGTGAGCAGTGTTGGGCTGTTTTAGAGCCGCTTCATCAAAGTTGAGATGAGCCGTGTAGCTAGCCTTACTTGTCTTCGTTTCCTTTGGGGTGCTTATAGTCTTATTTAATGCTGCCTCGTTTTGCTGCAGGCTAGTTGGTGTTGGGCAAAGAGGTGATATAATGCCCATGTGTGGCTCTGCTGTGGCTTTACTGTTATATTTCTGCTGGTTAAGCCTCTGCAAACATTGTTTTCCCTATAAAACACACAAGTTGTGGATAGTAAACCTTGTAGCCTACGTGTGGGCTTTCCTTGCTGCTTATGTAGCTTGGTTAGACTGAATAAGCAGCCTGGTTATTGCTATAATTAGAAGTAAACATGCCTCGATGACTGGGTTGGTGTTTTGCCTGTGACCTTTCAGAAGTGGACAGCGTTAACTGTTAGCCTGTGATCTGCTGAGGCTGTGTCGTGTCCATGTGAAATAGTTCATAGATAAAACTCCATATATCGTTAGCGGTTATGGTGCAATCAGCAAGAGGAAGTGGAACTATACACTGAACACATCTGTTGTCACAGTTGCTGCTAGCTAAATTAAAATAATCTAGTGTCAAGATGTGTTTGTGTTATTCAGGAGGGTCTAATTATGGACTGGCACTCATATAGCGGTTTTCTTCTCTAACTGAGCACTGAAAACGCTTTATATTACAAGCCTCATTCACCTACACATTTCATTTGGGGTTCAGTGTCTTGCCCTAGGATTCTCTGGCATGTTCTCTGGAGGAGCTGGGATATAACCACCAACCTTCCTATTGGAAGATGACCTACTCTCCCTGCTGAGCCACAGCTGCCCCCTGTAACCTACTAAGCAGGTTACAGGATAGGACTTGACACCTGAGCTGCTGGTACTTTCAACAATAGGGAGAAGCTGTTTATCAGCAGAGGCTTTGACATCACTGTGTCCCTCAAATAACTTAAAAACATGTGTTTATCTGTGTGTTGTGAAAGTTCATTGGCCTGTCAGGCAGCACTGCTTGTTGTAAGTGCTCCGTCAGATGGCTGATAATCAGGCCTAAATGGAACCTCTGGATTTTTTTTCATAGTTTTCTGCAGTGATCCGGGTGAAATATATGGAGAGTGTTTTTTTGCTTGTTACATTACTCTTCAAAGTCTGCCGAAAGTCTGCATAATCTGCGGCGGACAGATTCATGTGGGCCTCCTGATGATTCCTCAGACTTATCCCATGTTTGATGTTGATGATGACATCAGTGTAACTAATGGATTAGATGGTTAGACTCCCTAGAACAGGGGTCAGCAACCTTTACCTTCCAAAGTGTCATTTTCAAGCAGTTTTTTACTAAAAAAAATTTGTATGGAGCCACAAAACATATTTGAGCCTTATAATAGGTGACAATGAAGACTTGTATGTATAAATTAGCCTATCAATATTACTACTTAAGTGTAAATTAAAAGCTTTTAAAACATGAAACTACTTTGCAGAGGACTGCAGTTAAATTTTCACTACAGTGATACCGTGTTATTGTTAAATTTGTGAAAATATGGAACTAAAATGTTTGTTTTTCAGTTTTACAAATGGGAACTGTAAAGACATCCTCTTTCAGGAATTATTATTAAAAATGAAAATATTAAAAAATAAATAACTTTTTTATTTTAGTGTTCATTGAGTTTTTAATCAAAGTCTCAGAGTGCCACCGGAGATGGGCAAAAGAGCCACATGTGGCTCCGGAGCCTCAGGTTTGAGACCCCTGCTCTAGAACAAACTAGACTGGACTCCTGCACCCTGATGTTTCTTGCTATCTGCTGCAGTTTTGTATAGGCTAGCTGGGGAATGATTGAGGGGTGTTTTTTCAGTGCTCAATTAAAGAGTCACCAGTACAAAGACCACAGTGTTACAGACGCCAACAGTCCCAGGCACACTATTGTGTGTCACAGAAAAAAGTTGCATTGACTAGAGAAAGACACGTGTGTCAACAGTTATCTCACTGTAAACTGGTCTGTGAAAGCTGACTGATAGCTATGCTTTTTTGTGTGAGTTTTCTTCTGCGCCAGAGCTAAGTCTGTACTATCTTCTGTTGTTTTACAGAGTAATTTTGCATGTCTGTTTATCTCTGCTTTAAGAAAGCTTTAAAAGTCGTTAAATAGCCACTCCCCAGTTGCTTTTTCTCCATTCATTTCCTCCTTCCTTACACCTACCAGTTTGAAACCAAACAATCTATTGTCAGTTTCAGAAGCACTTTCAAAAGGAATTGTCAGAAGGAAGCACTGTTTTGTTTCCTCTTCGGCCCGGCAGTGGACATTTTTCTTAATAGAGGAAAGAGGAGTGTTAAGGGAGGATATGACAGAAGGTCAGATGAGCTGTTGCCTGTGGAGGGACACCCTGCTGTAAATGCTTAAAACTGACCAGGGGCCCCAGGAAATGTAGCCTACTTCCTGAAGTCATCACACAAGTCATCACTCTCCTTGCATGCAATTCAGCATAAATCTTGTGTGTCATCCTGACTCATACAAGTTCAGTGTTTGAGGTCAAAACAAAAATTTCTGTCTAAAATAAGCACAGAATAGCTTTACCTGCCAGATAATCAATAAGGAAGTATCTCTATGAATTAATAATGTTGCCTTGGTCCATTTTGACAATGATTTGAACCAAAATTTCAGGTTTGGATTCATCACTCCATAAGACCTGTTGCCACTGATTTTTCACTCTAGTTCTTGAGTATTTAGCCATACCCCGGCCTTCTTTAAGAAATTTCTTCTTGACAGCCACCCTTCCATTGAGACCATGATGAGGCTTTGACAAACAGTAGGTGAATCAGCTGAAGAGCCATATGTATCTCTCAGGTCCTGTGTCATGTCTTTGTTGGAGTACTGTATATATCAACATTCTGGAATCTTGTGAACATTCAAGAATCTCTATTAGATTGCTATCCTATTGTTATTTATATGTGTCAACATTCTACTGTAGAAGCTTACCTTAGATATATTTTATACATTCTAAAATCTTGTTTTTATTCTTTCTGAATCAGAATAATTATTGTCATTGTACAAAAGTATGAGATTGTATGCAGTCCCATTTGGTGGAAAAAGAACAATCTAAAAAGAAAGACATTTAGAGAGTCTGGAGAATGACTGCTTATGACCACTTTTAAAAAACCTGAAGAAAGTCTGGCTCCTTGGAAGCAAAATGCAAAGTGATGAGGGGTTGGTCAAGAGTTTTGCGCAGTACCATTTTGGCTGTGGGAAATTGTAACGGACCTGATTTTTTCATATTTCATGTTAATCATATTGATTAATTGTTAATATAAGTAGCAGACTAGTCAGTAATTAATAATGCTGCATTTGATAACTTAAATAGGAGCGTAATCATTGACAGAGCTGCTATACTTTGTGTCTGAAGTCATAAACTGTGCTATTTGCAGTCACACCGTGGCTTTTTCTTAATGGTAAAACAAGTCTTGTGTAAATATTTTTTTATCCAGTAAACTAATGAATAATTTAAATAATTTTGCTTAGCAGTTTTTAATAAATTTACCTGGTAGATCAGGGGTGTCAAACTCATTTTACATAATGGGCCACATGCAACCCACTTTTATCTTCAGTGGGATGGAAAAGCTATTGTGAAGAAAAATTACCTCCAAATGGTTCACCTTAATTTCCTTGTAAAGAAGTTTAACTACACCTTCAGTCAGTGAGATTCAGAGGTCTGCTTTTAACAAATATGTCTCAGTTTTTCTAAATTATAAAGAAATGCTGCTGTAGTAAATCAAAGAAACCCATCTGCATAGCTCATTGAGCGTCCATTGTAAGAAATTAAAAGGCTTTATCCTGTAATTAAAAAACAGAAATTATCTTATGAATTCACAGAAAATGACAATTTTTTTTACTATGTAAAAAAACCCCAGTTGTAACCCCCCCTGTATTGTAAATAATGAAAAAGGAACTGTCCTATTACTAACAATAAGTAATAATAATAAGTTCTAACTTTGGAGTATAAGAACGGGTGGGTTATGTGTTTGTCAGTAAAACGAATGAAAATACAGCTAAAGGTCTCAAATTTATGCCTACTTAAACATGTCTACATTTTCCTAAGTCATCCAGTGGGCCAGATTGGCAGGCCCGTTTTAGCCTGCGGGCCATATGTTTGACGCCCCTACAGTATCGAACGTAACAAACCACTTTTATTAATCCCCAGCTGGGGAAATTTGAATTGCCAACACCCCTACAGATTGAATGCACACACACACTATTACATGCAGCGTGCAGTGAGGGAGGTCAGCGAGCAAGGCTGCCATTTCAGGCACCAGGGAGCAATGTGTGGGGTTTGGTGAATTGCTCAAGGGCACCCCAGCAATGCTCAGGGGGTGACGTCTTTCTGGCCTCTGGTCCACCTCCACATATGAGTCCAGGGCAGGGTCTTGAACTGGCAGGTCTTGGATGGCCACCCGGTCTAGATCCAGGCAGGTCTTGAACCAGTGGCCCTCAGCAACTCTTCAGCTCCCAAATGAGTCCTCTGACGCACTGAGCCTGGGGCCTTTGCCGCCCCAGTAGATAATACATATTTTGTAGCCATCAAACACTTGTTGATAATTTGTGAACTGAAAAAGTGTTTGTGTTACATTATTTTAAGGGTCATTTTTGGGAATTGGGTACACACACATATGGTTGTTAGTGTTTTATTTTTACTTCTAAATGTTGTGAATTCAATCTGTAAACTTTTTTTTTAACTTTTTTCTCTCATGACAGCTCTCCAGTGGAAATCCCATCTATGACAAATACTATCGCCAGGTATGCAAATATATTCTCCCAAAAACAAGAAAATTACAGGTAAAATGAGTCCATAGGTTACAATGTGTGTACACTGACATTATGATCTACATGGTTTGACTTTCATTTCTTTGTACTGTAAACTGCTCTGGGTGAAATTTAACAGACTAAAAATGGAAGAATCTTAACTTGCTGTTTAAAATCTAAACTAAAACGGCATTAATACTGTTGTCTTTAGTGAGTGGTGAGCTCGCTTCTCTCTTTCAGTTTCAGTCTGTGTCCAATAAAGGAAGTATCTCTATGAATTAATAATGTTTCCCTTTGCTTGACAAGTCAGCAGAGCTCCCTTTGAGCCTCATGAAAGACTGCTAAGCCAATAGACTGCTGAGAAAATAGCTTTAGTTTATTACCAGTATTGATTTAAATGACTCAGACTCCAGGGCAAACTTACACAGTTTTCATTGGTTCTTTACCCCTCTAAGAATACATTTAGAACAGTTCATTTCTCAGTGTTGCAGTACAGCATTTGACTAACTGGAAGAGTTTTGTCTTTGTTATCATACTAGTTTTTTCTAAGATTATATAAGCTCTAATGGCTGTGTGTTTGTCTGTTTGTATGTAGGTTGATCCAGCTGGCAGTGGAAGGGTGGCAGCAGCTGATGCAGCTCTGTTCCTGAAGAGGTCAGGCTTGGCTGACCTGGTCTTGGGGAAGGTGAGTGGAGACTCTGTTAGCTCTAATATTCACATATGTGGCAATGAAACTGTAAACGGTACATGTCTCCTTAGATCTGGGATTTGGCAGACTGTGAACGAAAGGGTTCGCTTAATAAACAGGTATCAGTACACTGTGAAATACTTCCAAAGAAATTTCCTTCAGTAGTATGTGATCATCACTAGGTTTACGTCGACCTCTTCTTCCCTCAGCAATTCTTCATAGCACTGCGGCTGGTGGCCTGTGCGCAGAATGGCCTGGAGGTGGCACTCAAGAGTCTTAATGTGGCTGTTCCTCCCCCCAAATTTGTAAGTATGCTTCTGTGTTGTAAATGTTCCAACTGGTTATTTGAAGTTTCCACTGTAGTAGATCTGCTGTACAGTTGCACGTGTTTTTGACATGACAGACAGCTTTTGAAAAATACAGTTAAATTTATTTTGAATGCAAACAGTGAAATTGTAAAATTTATGTGTTTATGTCCAGCATGACACTAGCAGTCCACTGTTAGCAGGAGGAGTGGCCACTGACCTCCCATGGGTTGTCAAGGTGAGGCACTCAAGTGTGTTATCTTTTTGCCTTAATATAGCTAAGATCTGTTTATTGTGTACTTTTCCTTGTTATCTCTGTTTTCCTTGCAAGAGAACCTTAATGGAGGCAACATTTTTTGGTATTGTTTATGTGAAATGTTAAATAAAGTCAGTTTGAATATGACGGTAATATTTACAGCTGTGAAATGCCAGCACTCTTCCATCATGAACCAAAAACGTCTTAAAATGTTTCCATTTTTCTTTTCTTTTTTTATACAGCTGACAGGCCTAAATTTCTCTGCTTGTCAGATTTTTTGGAAACAAGAAAGCAACCAGATTTTTATTATTTTAATAAATTTTATAGCTCTTTTTACAGAGAAAATTCACAAAGTTTTTTGATAAATCCAGTATGTGCTTTACAAAACTAGAACTAAATATCTTAAATTAAAAAGACAATAAAAAGAAGGAAATGTGGAATTAAACAAATACAAATGGAAAAAACACACCTAATTGTAATACAAAAATTTAAGCCAACGCTAAACAATAAAACTTCAGAATAAATAGCTATAAATAACATTGAAAATGCACAGTACATTAAAGCAGATCTAATGCGAATGTTACCCATGCATGCACATGCATTACATTCCAAAGTAGAGGTGTGATTTAAATTATCTGACCTAAGCAAGCAAGCTGGAGAGTAATGCTAAAGGAGAACAGCCACGTATGCACAAGTCTGACTCTGCAACAACTATTTATGTCTTGTATTAGAGTTGTGCTCATTGTACAGCTAATTCATTTTTCCTTCAGCCTGAGGAGAAGATGAAGTTTGATGCCATTTTTGACAGTCTGGGCCCAGTAGGAGGGATGCTATCAGGAGATAAAGTCAAGCCCGTCCTGCTTAACTCCAAATTGCCAGTGGACATCCTGGGCAGGGTATGAGTCTCTAACAGGACTGTTTGATATTAGTCTAAATCAGTGGTTCTCAAACTGTGGGGTAGGCCCCATTGATGGGCTGCAGAGCTGTTGCAGGTGGGGTGTGGGCAGCCAGGTGTAAATTGTGAAGTGAAACTAGGGTGAATAGATGTGATTTATTTATTTATTTTGGGAAAAAGGAGCAAGCAAAAATTTGATGATGCTTTTGGGTTGGTGTTTATGAACCTTTAGGTAAAATTCAGTGTGGATTCTTTTTTTAATTGTTGTGATTGTTAAAATTATGGGGTGTGGGACATGAACTCTTTTTGGCTTCTGAAGTGGGGAATGCAAAAAATGGTTTAAGAACCACTGGTCTGAGTTATTGAAAAAGAGATTTTGTTTAAAAAAAACAGAAGAAATTAACAGAATCTGAGTCAGCTTTCAGTGGCACATGCTATTTTGTATTATGCAGTTTTGTGATGACTGATGCTTGATAATATCTTTGTGTGCTGAAGGTGTGGGAGCTCAGTGACCTAGACAGAGATGGCATGTTGGACAGAGATGAATTTTCTGTGGTAAGATATGAGTTAATATCACGGATAAAAGAGAAACCATGTAGGTTTTAGTTATCATTCGCAGTTGGTTTCAGTTTTTGAACTGATATATTTGACTCCGTACTGTTTGTCTCTATTTCCTCAGTCATTAATCTTCTGTGTTGTATCGTTGTTCTCTTGAAAAACCTTTCAGAAAGGCTTTTTTCTTTGTCACCACTGTCTGAATATTTTGTCTATGGAACATATATGATTTGTTATGTGTGGCTGTATATAAATGGTCATGTAATAATACAATATTAGACACAGTTTTAGAGTGTGAAAATTATTTCTGTAGAGCTGAATGGAAAAATTCCAAGACATGTGGAAGAAGTGTGAAGACTGCACTGGAGGATAGTTGGGTAATCATTTCTTATTAATTAATTTTTGCTGCCCTTTTCCAGGCTATGTATCTGGTGTATAGAGCTCTGGAGGGAGAGCCTGTTCCCATGTCCCTGCCACCTCCCCTGGTTCCACCCTCCAAGAGGAAAAAACCTTCGGTGCCTCCCGTGATGCCCCTGTTACCCTCGCCCCCCTCTGTCAAAGACAGTCGCTCCTCCCATGCTGGCTCTAAGACCATGCCCCACCCTCCTAAACCCACCCCAGCTCCTGTCCCTGTCCCTGTCCCAACACCAGCAGCTACCCCTGTGAGTACAGGATCCAGTGTTTATCTCCTGTTTATGCAGTACCTGAAAAGTATTATTTCACCGCTAAATAGATCCAAAAACATTGATAATGATTTCAAATTGGCTGGTTCAGTGTGTTTTTCAAAAGAAAAAGACTAGAGGAAGTGCAAAGGTACGTGCATCTTTATGTTTATGTTGCAATAAGTGGTACTGAATCTGCCTGTGGGTATGAAGAAAATTTAAGTGTTATTTTGTTGTTGATCATACAGTGGGTAGTGTCGGCAGCAGACAAGGCAAAATATGATGAGCTTTTCAACAAGACGGATGCTGACATGGATGGCTTGGTGTCTGGACCTGAAGTCAGGGACATATTCCTCAAGACTGGGCTGCCCTCTGCCACACTTGCTCGTATTTGGTGAGTACAGACAACAGCGTTTATGCATTTCCCTATACTGATTCAGCCATGACTGATTTAGTTTATTGATTTCAAAGCTTTTTTATCACAGTTTTATTTATTTGCCTCGAAGTGCTTTACAAATTGTACATTATAAGACCTCCTCTGTACTTTGACCTACTATTAATATAAATAAAGAAAAAAGTGGAAGAAACATCAGGAGAGGGTGATGAGAGGATGATCTGCAGAAAGGCAAAGAGATTATTATTTATTTGACAGTAAATGACATGGAAAAATTATATCAATGCCAGGTGATATTAATACAGGATAACAAAAGCACTGCAGTACGTGTTTATACATGCGACCAGCAGATTATCACATATGGATTTTTAGCTTCACGTGGCTGATTTGCTTCTGTCCTGTGTGTTGGCTTCTGTAACCGCTGAATATAATGATCAGACAGGCCATCAGAAATAGTCATTGCCTGAAGTATTAATCGTTACTGCCTTATATAACTTGTGTGTTTTTGTTCTCAGGGAGCTCTGTGACATTGGAGACATAGGGAAACTGACCCGAGAGCAGTTTGCCCTGGCACTTTATCTAATCAATCTGAAATTGACTAAAGGCTTAGACCCTCCACAAAGTCTGTCCCCAGAGATGATTCCTCCCTCTGACCGACAAAACATTAAACAGGTGAGTCGCCCTGAGTGCTCATGTCTGTGAATAATTAGTGATGTTTGGATACTTTTTTTCACTATTAATGATAATTATCTGAATGGATTTTTGTCATTAAATGGTGGTGGTGGTGGTGGTGGTGGTGGGGGGATCAATATAGCATAACATCGCCCTATTTTGTGTGTCAGTATTGCAATGATACAGGGATCCTAAATATTATTGATATATAAATTCAAATACAAATTTAACTTTTTACTACTAGAATAATACAGTCAGTTGCTTTTTCAATCCACCTCCTACATCAACGTCAGTTTAAATTCTTTATTTGTTGAAGGGGCTGCATAACTTTTTTGTACAAATTACACTGTTCAAAATACATGGAATAGTAGAGTAATACACACACTTGCATTCATGGAATTTGGGCTAGACTTTAATATGAATAGTTCAGTTTGTCATTTATGACAGGTTTTAATGACAGTGTTGGCCAGTTTGTCTTCTTCACAATCCCAGTTTGTAGCTATAAAAATGAAAAGATAAATAGATAAAATAGATATTGACAAAGTTTACCTTTGGAGATATAATTTGCTGTTGAGAAAAGGTGATAAATTGCAATATATTGGAATATATGTTATTGCAAAGTGTTTAAATTATAATAATAACATATTGTGGGCCTCTGGTGATTCCCACCACTATTAAATGGGGACATACCAGCTGATAATATCCTACAAACACACACACAAAACATCGTAGATATAGTGTTAACAAAAACAATAAAACAGCAGTAGAAGTAAGAATGTCTATCTTTTTTTTAATTGCTTAAAACAGACTCTGGATTCAGTTTTCTCTGTCTGTTTTCTGCAACTATTTATTATAATTCTGTTTAGTTTCAGCACTGATTGATATAATTTTTCCCTTGTTTTATTTGTGGCTTGCATTGATGTATTTATGTATTTTTCTCTTGGTGTGTGTGTGCATATGTGTTGAGATTTTTTTTTCTTTCAAGCTTGCAGCTGTGTGTGTTTCTTATTTCCTCTCTCTGCAACAGTTTGTTTCTTTTCCTTCTCTATTTGCAATTTTGCATTTCATCCAGTTCATGTGCAGTGAGACAGTTCTGAGTGAGTGCATCTTATTATAAAGATTCCAGTGCATCTTATTACTCTCAACAGGTTGCCTCTCTTGTCAACTTTCCTATTTTTTTCTGAAATTTCTTTCCCGCTTTTCACTATCAGCAAATCAGAATCTTCATTTGCCCTTTACTTGCACTTTTTAGGGAAAAAAGTTGCTGTTTTTTGCTTTTGAGATGTACCCATAGTACCATATTTGTTTTGTGGATACATGATTTTATAAAGGGTTTGAAGATTTTTCCATGTTTGATTTTTTTTTTTTTTATTACCAATAGAATGGGTTGTTCCCATCCTCCTTGGCTTTAGAGAACCAAGCAACATCAAGCACTGCTGACGAGTTTTACTAGGGGCTGCTTTTAAAGTCACCGTTCTCCAAACCCTTCCTATTGGGTCTCTTAACACTGATGACTTAAGTGTAATTTCTATAGAGTCATTAGTGTAGGTCTGCCATTTGTTTGCTTGCCTGTGACAGTGTTTTATAATTTGAGCTGTAAAAATGTGTTGCTTTCCAGTGCTCTCATCAACATATCACTAATGTGGGCATTCTATGTTATTTTGTTATAATTCTACATTTTACTGATGGTATTGAGCTTCCTCTGTCTCCCATGTTTTCACCAGAACAATGCGGTTAACCTTGCGGCTGACTTCTCTGCCATTAAGGAGCTGGACTCACTCAGTAACGAGATTGTTGAACTACAAAGGTAATAATTTGTTCTCTTATTTTTTTTTTTACTAATGGCAGACATCGTGCATATTATTACTGAAATCATATTAGTGGGGGTTATTCTGTGGGTGGTGAAGAGAGGTGGCCTAATGATTAGAGATTTAAGCAGCGTTTTACCTTGCATCTCCATCAGATGTTATCAAACATGTCTGAAGGCTTCCAAAAATGTGTTCTTGGAAAATGACCTTTGAGCAGTCTTTCAGTGTAGCCATGTTGATTTACATTATACAATATGCTTTGGATAGAAGCCAAAGTGTTTCTCTTAAACTGAGAATGTATATAGGCATAAATCTGGATCCTTTTTTTAATATATTGGTTGCATTACCCAAATATTTTCTGTGTAGTTAAAAACATTGAAAGGATTTATACTAACAGCTGGCTTCAGCTCAGGTTGATATTTTTTGAACCTCTGTTGGTTCACGTATGCAATATGGAAACACTTTCACTCCTTTGAGTACAGCCAAAGCTTTAATAAAAATAATTAACATTTGTGTTTTTGCTGCTGGCAGCAAAACACAACAGATGGTTAAAAAGCTCAGTTGCTCAGCTGCTTGTTTGTGAGTGAGATGGAAGGAGGAAAGACACAACCAGAGTTGAAAAGAAAGGTTTGTGAAACCTTTGGAATTGTAAGGATTACTAGATTGATTATTGATAAAATCACAAGCAAGAATAATGTGATTAAACTAATGTCACACACATGAAAAATTGTAATTTTAATTTCTTTGTTGAACACATTGAGTAATCATTCACAGTACTAGGCTAGGAAAAATAAGTAAGGGAATCTTAGCGTCACTTTGTGTCAGGTGTTCTTTGCCTAAGTAGATACTGTGAGACTGGAAGTGTGGATTGTAGTGATGCCCCTCCAGATTTGGTAACTGAAAAATTTTGCACTTCTTTACTTTTACAGGATTTTCAAAGATGCCTTACAGAGATGTACAAAGCTAGAAAGGCTAAAAAAAGAATTTCCAAAGACCTTGGTGGTAATCAGTCCCTAATAACGCAAACTGTATACACAGGGAAGAAAGTCATTAGTGCTGTTACTCTTCTTTGGATTGGGTGTCCTGCAAATATCACATTAATCATGGCAGAAGTGAAATGAAAAAAACCCAAGGGCAGTGGCAGAAATTCTATGCATATAAAACTTGCCAGTAGTGTTAATGGAAGGGTACCAATAAGATGTTCTGCAACACGTATGAGACAAATTTCTGTGGATAGATGAGAACAGTAGTTGAACTTCTTGGCAGAAATGCAGAATGGTAATGCAAACCAGCACCAAAACCTCATCCATATTTTTGAAGCACATTGGAGGGAACATCATGATTTTGGGCTGCTTTGCTACCTTAGGGTCTGGATTTCTTGCAGTCATTCAGGAAGCCATATGTATTTGTATCAAGACATTTTACAGGACCACATGAGGGCAGCAGTTCATAATCCAAAGGAACAGACTGGTTCAAAAATGAGGTGATTCATGTTTTTGAATGGCCAAGTCAGAGTCATAGCCTTAATAAAGTAGAGATTCTGTGGAATGACTTGAAGCTAGACTTCATGTATTCACTGTCCCTTGTATTTATATGCCATGTTTTCTTAAATGCCAAAAAAATAGCTTTAAGTAAAAGCTGTTGCAATTCTCTGATGCTTGTTTGTTGCAAATTTGCATGTATGCTTTGCACACGCAGTCTTGGTTTCACTAGTTGTCATAGTAATGGACTTCATTTTCATACCCAAGAGAAGTTAGCTTCCCTTTTCATGAAAACTGAGAGTGAGAAATGAGAAAGTGGCCTTTTATCCTACCTTTACCTTTCAGTAAACACACATAGAAATGCACACACGCTGATGGCAGCTGTTTGAAGTGAGAAGGATGGAAAATGAGTTAGAGATCACCTCCGGACACGCAGCTAATAGCAAGAGCTTGAAAAGATGATGCGTGTTTGCAGCTGCTTCAGAAAGTGGCAACAATCTTCTGTACAGAAGGAGGATGGCAGTGATGATGATGATGATGATAGGTAAGTAGAGACTGGGAATAATATGCAGCTTAAACTGACTCTGTGTTTGTGGCTCAAAGATTATTAGGGGAATTGTGCATTTGATGTGTGGTGAGAGGTGGAATATGAATATTAATTTTAGCCTCCATTGAAAAGATGCCAAAGGATAAGTAGTGTGTGTGTGTCTTTTAATAAGTCATCTGTGAACCGAAACACAGTGTATATTATCCATACTAAAATGTAAAATTTTGTTGAGGTTGTGCAAATCTGGCACAAAAATACAAAATGTTGATGGAATTTGCAGATTCTAGCCAAAGGTTACTTATCATGAACAAAAAACTTTCAAAGCCTTATTCCTGTCTGCCTTCAGACAAACAAAATAAAAATGTGAAAGAACAGCAGAACATAAAATATAGGAAAATCTACTTCTTTATGAAGTAGCTTTAGTACTTTTTCAGATGTGCCGCTCCTTATCGTGGTGTTTCCTTTTTTCTGTTTCTGTTAATTATTCTCAGTCTTCCTTTGAGGTGAAAAAACTCAAATAAAATCCATATTTGTATTGTTTATCTAGTGCTATAATTATTTATATCCATCCGATTGCATATAACTCCAATACCATAAGTCCTAGAGTCACCAGATTTTGTATACATGAACGCAGAGCCCCTGTCCTGTGTATGAATTTGGTACAGATTTATGTTCCAACTTGTAATCATTTATAATCAGTAACATAATTAAATACCAGTGGTAATGCAGCACATTATACTTTTTTGTGTCTAATGTGTTATGTAATGCCTTACCACAACACTTAACACAAGCACAGGACTCCTTTAATGGTAACTGATGTATAATTTTGTAATGCTTTTACAAAAATAGGACACGTCTTTTGTGAACAAGTAATCATGCTTCCTTGCTACCCTTCTTCCAACTCCACCCCAATGTCTCCTCTCTGTCTCTCTCTCTCATGGAAGAGTGAGGTGCAGAGGATGAGCATACAGACAGCTCAAATGATAGATGTAGACTGGCTCATCATCACTCATCCTTCCACTCTCTTTCTCCCTCCATACCCAAAGCAGCCATCTGCTTCTCACTCTTTATCTCCCACACATTTGACTGAGCAAGCACATGCTCACTTATCCTAATAAGCACCCACAGCACAGTACTGGAGTCTCATATACTTGCACACACCTGCTCTAGCTGCAGGACTTTATGCTGCTTTCTTTACAGTGAAGTTGTGAATTCAGGAAAATATCATGGTGGTTCCAGGAGAGGAGTTGATGGTGATACAGCAGCAGGTCAAAGGATGCTCATTAGAGAGCTGGATGGGGCTTGGTGGGCTGGGGGTGTCATTGATGGCTAAATACTCCTGTCTTCTGTGCTGGACCCCCAGGGAGAAGAGCTCTGTGGAAGAGGAGATCAAGGAGAAGGAGGAGGCCATCCGACAGCGCAGCAGTGAAGTGCAGGTAAGGAGTCCTTGTCTTTGTGTGGAAGTTTGTACATGATCCCTTTGCTATGGACACAGGAAAGAAAGAGGGATTTCTTGGCAGATAAAATTTATGTCTAGATTATGTCTTTTGTATGTAACTGGCACCTTTAATCTAAGTATTTTTGGACTGTAGCTAATGTACATTAAAGGGATGTGTGTATTTCCACTAGTTGTCCTTTAAGAAAAATAAATTCAGGTTTGTAAGCAGTGCCTGTGCTAAAGCTGCTCACTTTTGTGATGATGAATGTACTGGATGAGAAGCTCAATAATACATTTTACCTGCAGTCTGAGATCCCTGTTCAGAAATGCAATTAATGTTACTCAGAAAGAAAGAGGCTGATACAGTTAGTGTTACTCAGAGAGGAAGAGGCTGAGGTCCTTAAGCAGGCGTGTCTGCCTCCTCTGAGCCTGAAAGATGGGCTCTATTTTGGGAACCGTTTGGCTTAAAGGGCTAGGCTGCCGAGCTTTTGAAATATAGTCTGATGTCTGAGTGTGAGGGTGGTCTCAAGGGAATTTTGTACTGATGTAACTGAATTTCTTTTGCTGCGCTTAATTTTATCCTGAAGTGCTTTTAGCTATTTATAATGCATTGTGTGGTGTCAGTTTCTTCCTGGACGTGATATACTGTGTGCTTTGAGTGTCGTTATCTCCAACTAACTCCGCCCATACATAAGTCTAAAGATCCTGCAGTGTTCCTCAAAGACTTAGGGTATATTTACAAGCATTGAAATCTGTTACATGATATTCAGCCACAACAGCATTGGTTAAGCAAGTGAACTTTTCAGGAATATAATATTTCTGATATTTTACTGAAAAGAAACACAAGCAAACCACAAGCTTTGTTTTCATCCTGTGTTCTACCATAACATGTAGCTATGATATAACCTGGCAAAACACTTTTTGTTGTTTGTGATAGCAGCATACCATGTAAAGACTGCCGTTATCCTTTTATCTGCAAGCTCTGCTTAACTGCTGCTCTAAACAATAATTCCAACTCCAAAAAGGTTGGGACACCGTAAAAATAAAAACACAATGACCTATTTTTCAAATCTCAGAACCCAATGTTGTATTCACAAAAGAACAGAAAACATATAAAATGCTTAAAGTGAGACATTTTACTACTTCATGAAAAATACTAGCTTATCTTTAATTTAATGGCAGCAACGTGTCAAAAAATTGAGACAGGCAACAAAAGGCTGGAAAAGTAAGTGGTGCTAAAAAAAACACAGCTGGAGTAACATGTTGCAACTAATTGAGCTAATTGGCAACAGGCCAGTAATGTGATTGGGTATAAAAAGGGCACCTTAAAGAAGCAGAGTCCCTCAGAAGTAAAACTGAGCAGAGGTTCAGCAATCTGTGAGAAACCGTGTCTCCAAATTGTGGAGCAATTTTAGTGTAATTACATAGTGGGAATATCAATGTAAAATTGACTTTGAATATTCCATCTTCTACAGTACATAGACATCTCTGTGCGCACGGAACACTGCTAAAAACCAGTATTGGGTGCTCATGATCTTTGCACTGTCACAGGCATGATTCTGTCATGGAAATCACTGCGTTGGCTCAGGAACACCTCCAGAAATTATTGTCTGGGAACACACTCTTTTAGGGAATGCCTTGCATATTTCAGCGGGACCATGTTAAACCACGTACTGCAGCTATTACAGCAGCATGGCTTCGTAGTAGAAGAGTCTGGGTGCTGGAATGGCCTGTCTGCAGTCTAGACCTTTCATCAACTGAAAACGTTTAACCTATCATAAAATGTAAAACGCAACAAAGAAGAACCTGGATTGTTGAGCAACTGGAATCCTATGTCAGACAAGAATGGGATGTTATTCCTCTCTCAAAGGTCCAGCAGCTGGTCTCCTCAGATGTTCACAGACTGTTAAAAGAAGAGGGGATGTTGCACAGTAGCGAAACATGGCCCTGTCCCAGCTTTTTTTCAGATGTGTTGCTGCCATCATATTCAAGATGAACTAGTATTTTTCATGAAATGGTAAAATGTCCCACTTTCATCATTGATTTTTTTTCTGTATTTTGTGAATATAATAACGGTACACGAGATTTGAAATTATTGCATTGGGTTTTTTAATTTATTTTCTTTTACACAGCGTCCCAACTTTTGTGGAATTGAGGTTGTAAAAATGATGTTTGCCTTTTTCTTATCTTCTATATGAAAGCTTACTTAAAAAACAAACAGTTTGAGTACAACTATATTTGATGTATTTCCGCATGGAATTATTGCATGTTAATTCTGAACTTCTTTACCTTCACTAAGTTTCCTCATAGGTGGTTGTTAAACATCTCTTTACTGCTTGCTCTTTCTCTGTTCATAGCAGGACTCAAAAATTCACTCTTAACGTTGCTTTATATCTACAGGATCTTCAAGATGAAGTGGCGAAGGAGAGCGAGGTCCTGCAGCAACTTCAGGCTCAGCGTCAGAAAGTCCAAGAGGCTTTAGATGAGCTGGACCAACAGAAGTGCTCCCTGGAGGAGCAGCTTGCTCACGTTCGACAGCAGGCCAACCAAGAGACCCAACTTGTAAGTTTTCTTTTTGTGGTTTTCACTCAACTGAACACAAGGAATGTCAATAAAGGAAATAATAAAGGGTAGAATTTTCTTTTTAAAAGTATGTGAGGAGCTGTGTAATTACTGAGAATTACTGTTTCTTTCCTTACAGATCTCATCACTGCAGTCGGAGCATGAGGAGCAGGAACAGAGGATATGTCAGTATGAGGAGGAACTGGTCCAGGCAAGAGAGGAGCTTTTGGCTTTGCAGGAGGAGAGCAGGAAACTACAGGAGAAGGTCCAGGCTGCTCAAGAGCAGCTCACTCCTCTTCAGGAGTCTGTGCGTGACTCTTTCAAACAAGTTGCACAGGTCGAAAGTTCTTTTGTAGTTTCTTACAGCATGTCAACAGACAAAGCATTTTTCTGTCACACATGCATCTCAGGAAATGTTGCACTCTTTTTATAATCGACATAGGCTGCATACAGCCTGTATAGATTTATATGCTTGAACATCATGAGTAACTCCAAAGATTTTGCTTTGTACTGTAAACATTTCCAAAAATTTTATCTAGACACAGCTGGAGCACCACAACTGCTGCTCCAACAACATGTTGCTAATGCTGTACTTTCTGGGTAGACACAGCCTACAGGATTTATAGAATCTATGTTTAACTATTATCGCTGCTTTTTCATCACATTAGTATTTTTATATCCTTCTGCTTATTAGGTTCAACAGAAACTGAATGACCTGCAGGTGGAGGAGCAATCAGTGACTGCTCAGCTAAGCTGGAAGAGAGCCCTTGAGGATAGCTCTCCTGTCATGGTCAATGGATCAGCAGGCCCCACTGCAGAGCTCCACCAGGGGGACCTCTTCCAGCAGGACATGCCCAAAGAACTAAAGGTGGAAGAATCAGCTGCTGTCTTCAGTCAGCAGAAAGAACATTCAGATCCAGAAGAAAAAGGAGGCATGAATGAGAAAGAAGAGGAAGAAGAGAAGGAAGAAGAGAGTACAAAGGCTCCAGAAGATGAAAAGCTGAAACGTGATGCCTTGGATGATCTTTATAGTAGTCTAGCCTCCCATGATATATACAATAGTTTGTCAACCCTTGCCAAACCACGGGAGAGCAATGTTAGGGTAAAAAAAATACATGATGTCACTTACAGTTTTATATGTGAAAATATTTGTTACAAGTATGTAGTGTTTTAGTCTTTTCAAGTAGCTTTGATATTTGGAAAACACCACACTAAAATAAGTCTTTTTTTTCAATCCAAATTTTTTCAATCCTGATTTGCAAGAACAACAAATCTCATTTGCAGTGTGTTTGATCAATATTTTAGGGGAAATGAAAACACTAACCCAAAAATGATCAAATATCAGAGACTGTTTTTGTAAGTGTGCCTAATACCTGTGGTATTATTCTCCAACCTCTCCAGGAACACAGTAGCCCTGTGCCTGACGCCTCCTCTGATGTCATAGATGATGCAAGGGAGTCACCTAAAGAGAGCCCACCAAAGGTAAAGTCCCAGAGTTACCAAAGTATACCTATGTTAAACAATAAAAAACATTTGTGTCAATGTTGTCTTCATTTTTTTCTTGAGTTTTTGATTATATTTGGTGTGGTTGCCTAAAAGTGTAACATTTAGATAAGCAGAAGGGACCTTTGTTTAACCCATGTTTCTTTTGACAAATTATCTCTGTGTAAAGCTGTTAACAGAAGACACTGATATGAGATGTGAGCCATACACGATTTATTACATGTATAGACTCACACAACAGCTTAGAAACACTCATGTAATACTTGTAGTTGATAGTTAGATCATATGTGGACAGCTTTAAATATGCGTGTTAAAAGCCTTCCAAAATATTGATACGATACCAGAATGAATTTATTTAAAATATTTCCTGTAAATACACATTATTTGCTATAATGTTTAGATCACTGTGTTTCCTGGTGACAGGTAGCATCACCAGAGCCAGAGAGCAAACAGGAGCCTACAGAAACAACCACCTCCTCCTCTCCACCTCAAGCTGGCCCTCGCGCCATGCCACCACAGACCAGCCCTCCTTCCCTGCCTGACATGGATTTCTTCCAGTCAGACCCCTTTACTGATCGTAAGTCCTTGTCATGAAATATTAAGTTAAAAGCTAATCTTCTGTTTGTAAAAAGATAAATCCTTCAAACAGACTCGTTTTACAGATCCAGTATGTTTTTTTAATATAAACTTTAATGTTTGATGAACAAAGCCTTAGACGTGTCAACAATAGCAGATTGGTGTCTTTTTTCCTTTGTAGATGATCCTTTCAAAGATGATCCTTTTGGAAAAACAGATGTTGGAGGTACTGCGTGAAATGATATAAAGACAAATTTACCTATTTTATGTAAACCAAATCTAAAAAGTGCAGCGTTGTTTAATCTATGTCTCATCTGATAAATATTCACTGATTCCACAGTTTCAAATATTTATATTCTATGTCTACTGCTGTTTATTTGAAATCAGATCCTTTTGGAGAAGATCCATTCAAAGGCACAGATCCCTTTGCTGCAGACTCCTTCTTCACACAGACCTCCAGCACCACCTTTTCTTCAGAGGACCCTTTCTCTGGTCCATCTGACCTGTTTAATACCACTAGTGGCATTCCAGATCAAGACCTGTTTGCAGCCAAGATGAATGATACGGCAGCTGTACCAGCAGGTCCAGATCCCTTCTCCTCCAGACCCACCAATCCAACTTTAGCATCCAACGATCCTTTCAGCTCTACAGGGAACAACACAACTGATTCAGACCCATTCGGAGGCAAACTGACCAACACAGGGGAGGTCGACCCGTTTGGTTCGCAGGATGGAGAGAAAGATCCTTTTAGCTCTTCCCCACCAAGCTCTGATCTGGCAGTGGTGTGTAGACCTGAAAAACCTGGTCACAGTGCTCTGAATGAAATTGCTAGGAAGTTATTGAACGTTATTGTTGTAAGGAAGATAAAAATTATTTGTTATAAATGTTTTATTAGGCTTCTAAAGGTTTGCTTACCTCAATAACTTTTAAAAGCTTGAGGTTTTAGGCCTATTTTTTAGTCAGAACCAGTTGCAGAGAGTGATCATATTTCCATCATCCTGTCAGACTCTTAAATTTTACATGGATGTGTTCATATTTATTAATATTGTAGTTTTAAAAGCTCAGAAAATCCTATTTAAAAACTTAAATCATTAACTGTAAGCTGTTTAAAGGAAGCAGTAGCAAACATAGTATATAGCAATGACTTGCAAAGTTTGAGCCTCAGCCCAATGGCAAACCATGAACATACCTTATTTTTTTTTAAATCTATTCATAAATAAAAAACAAAGCATTTAATTTTCAGTTTGCATTAAAATGTAATCAGAACTAAAAAACAAAGCCTTGTAATTTAAATATATCTTGTCATTTGCAGGGAAAGGGTTAAAATAGACTTCTAACTATCAGGGCAAAAGGGAAGCTGTTGTGCTGAACTATCAACCGAAAGAGGAAAATCAAAATTAATCTGAGAAGTAAAAAAACAAAACTGTGCATCAGTCAATTACTTCAGGTCTTGTGTGTCAGAGTTTTCATTAAAGGTTTGTTTAGGCACAGCTTTCCAAATTTGAACTCAGGCAGCAGCAGTCTGAAGTTAAGGAATGGCTCATATAGAGTATTGTTATATAAATTTTGAAAGTTGTTTTGCCTACAGTTTGTATGCTCTTGTCTTTAGCCAAGTCTCCAGTTACAGTTTGAAGTTGCCACAAACAAATGAAGTACATTTAGCATGTCAGTTTAGCCTGGGAAATAAGACAAATAAAATGAGACCTATGATATGAATTCTGTTTGTAAGAATAAAAGATGAAGCTCTGGTTCCAGTTAATCACATTGCAGTTTAGAATGTGCATCCACAGCAGGCTGTATTATACAATCTGCTAAGTATTATCTGTTTGTTCTTTATTTTAGAAGGACACTGCAGCAGCCAATGACCCTTTTGCTCCAGGTGGTACAACAGTGAGTGCCACCTCAGATGCAGGTATGACTTGTGGCATGGCACCACCTACTGGAGACAGAATTTATTGCAGCTATTAAATTTGAGAAAGTAAAATATGTTCTTCTAAACAGCTGGTGTTTAAAGCATTGGCGCACTGCTGATTTCATGTTTCTTGTTGATGTTTCAGATCCATTTGCTGCTGTGTTTGGTAATGAATCATTTGGAGGGGGCTTTGCAGATTTCAGTGCTTTGACAAAGGTAATTTCCAAATTTTTAACCTAACTTACACTTCAAAACCACAGTACTGAAATTACATTTAGTCTGAAGTTAAACAAACATAAAAATGACTAAGTTAAGTCTAAGAAAGAATGAACAATGTCTGGTGTAAAAACGAAAACCAGAATTGACTCATGCTGGAAGACTTGGTGAGTATTCTTGTTTGAAAATGAAATGGCTGATTTTAATTTTGCTCTGAGGCAAAATATTTTTATTGAAGGCATCATTAATTTTAGACAACTTGTAACAATATTTTTCATAAATCAAATTATTGGATACAAAGAGTTCTGACAGTGGTGTTCTGCAAAATCCAGCATACAGTACTGTGCAAAAGCATTGACTCACCCTTCAATTCTTTATATTTTGCTCCCAAGGAGCCAGACTTCCATGTAATTTTTAAAGGGGTCTTGTGCAATAGTTCTCCAGGCTTTCAATGTATTCTTTGGACACTGGCTGCTTTTTCACTAATTTTCAGTCCAGTCCTTGCATCTGATGAATGTTTTTTTTGTTTGGTAAGCCACTTAACACTGACATATGAACACTAGCTGAAAGGCTGTCAGGAAGGCATTCTTAAGGATGGGAAACAGGGAGAAAAGGATGAGGTATCCCAAATTACACAAGAACTGGTCTGTAAATCAGTGGTAACAGGTCTTATGGAGGGATAAATCCAACTTTGAATTTTTTGGTTAAAATCATTGTTGGTATATAAGAAGCAAGTAAAGAGAGAGGTACAACAGTGAGTGTCTACAGTCATCTGTAAATTAATTTTCTTTTGTGCTTATGAACCCTCTGGTGTCAACAGACGTGCCAGCGAGTCCACATTATGTGACTAAGCTTCTGTTTTAAAGTGCAAGGGCTGCAGCCCCCGCCCGCATGTTTTTCACGTGATGTGGACTTGCTGGTGCATCCGGGGTTAAAATATTATTCAATTCAAAACCTGGTTATGGTTTGTGGCTACAGTTCAGCCAGTGGTGTTGGGGATCTCGTCAGAATTGATAGAATTATGAACGCAGAAAAGTACCGTCAGATTTTGATCCACCATACAGTATCATCTGGAAGGCATATGATTGAGGACGGCTTCAATTTTCAGCATGACAATTATCCCAAACACACTGGCCTACCCAGATAGAAAAATGCACAATGGAATAGTATCAGTCATAGATTTGCCTCCCCAGCGCCTGGACCACAACATATTGAAGCCATGTGGGATAATCTTGACAGAGAACAGAACAAAAGCACCCAAAATCTAAAGAGCTTTGGAATATCCTTTTAGATGCCTGAAGAACTATTCCTGAAAACTACTTAAAGAGCATTCAGGCTGTGTTAAAGATTAAAGGTGGTCATACCAAATGCTGGCTTTTAAGCTCTTTAGAATTGTACAGAGTCTGTTTCTGCCTTATGTGCTGTATTTCCATTTATGTTTGCATATGTTTCAACCCATCTTGACACTTATGTCCCATTTTCCTGTCAGAATATAAAGGAATAGAGGGTGTTTCAATACCTTTGCACAGTACTGTATATTAAATAATTATGTAGTTATATCAGGTTAGCTTTGGCTCATATTTGCAAACATAAAAAGCTTAATGTAAATATGCATGGAACACTATGCATAACACAATTTTTAAAAAATGAGCCACATAAAAGTATGTGCAAAAATGGCTCTGTCTCTTTTACAGTGGCAAATCCTGTGGCTTTCTCCATGTTTTGCCAAGCTGGAATGTAACTGTGCTGACACATTCTTGTGAACACGCAGTGATATTGATATCTATTGGAAACACTTCTTGGCACACTTCATATTTACACCACGGGTTTGCCACATGCAGTAGAGGGTCTGTTTAGATTCTGGTGTATCTTCATGTATCAGGATTTTAATGATTTTTGAGATGACAAACCTTTGTGTGTTTTTGTCATCCAGATCTTAATGCAGTAAATATTTGATTGGTTGAACCTTTTCATTCCAGTCAAATGGTGCCGACCAGTTTGGAATCAACAACAAGAACCTCTTCCAGGAAGATAGCCAGCCAGCCAGCTCTGATGTGCCCCCAGCCCTGCCGCCAAAAACGGGTACGCCAACTAGACCTCCTCCTCCACCTCCAGGTCAGTTCTAGTTAATGTTTCTATTTTAAAAAATGAACACATCACCTGTACTTCTGTCAAAATAAATGTGTAGCCATGAGACATCTGGGGATATATCCATGGTGTTGGTTTGAAAGAAAACCTGGCTATGTTAAGTCTGCCTGTCTGTACTTTATCAGGTAAGAGATCATCCATCCATAGAACAGAGTCTTCTGACTCCTTCCAACGACGAGGGAACTTCATCCCACAGACTTCAGGAGACTTCTCTTCCTGTTCCTCCTCTTCCTCTCTGCCTGCAAAGGATCCTTTAGCTGACCCCTTCGCCCCCTCCTCCCCTCCTCGCCACAACGTACGGGAAGCTGACCAATTTGCCAGCTTTGACAAAGTGAGCACCTCACCATCTCCCTCACCTCCACCTGAATGTCAATAGTCACACCCTCTTCTCTCTTTTCTCCCTACTTATAAATCAACTTCTAGTTGTTCAATAAGGTTACACCCTCCAAGCAAATCAGGCCAGCTTTTGAAATCACTCCATCCACTGCCAGTGAATAGCCTCAAAGTGAACTAACCAGCTTGTTTAGAGATTCACATGGTAGCACAGGCTCATAATGTTACGTTTTTGTTGGATAGCCCTTTTCAGTTACAATGATAAAATCTTGTAACTCTTGTATTTTTTTTATTTGTTTTACTTGCATTTCTGCTGCTTGTGTATATTTTTAGCTCATTGTTGTTCCTAATGCAATGCCTTCTTACCATGTAAACATTCAGTTTTTTCCGTTACTGATTCTTATTCAGATTTCACCTTATTTAAGCCTTATGACTGAAGTTGCTGTCTGACTTTATGAAAAAAAGGAACAGAAATTATAAATACACAGCCTCAGGTTCTAGTACAAAATATTTAATTATGTGGATATATCTTTAATACCAAGTTCCTAATGTTTGGCAGTGAATGGAGAGATGAGAGGCTGCTTGTATTTGGCTTTTGTTAGCCATCCCAACTTTGGCACGCTGACATTACTTCCTGTCTAAGAAGAGAGCATGATCAAAATTTTGTTTTTAAATTTTTTATATCATATTGAAAAATAATCACTGAGATTTTATGCTTTAACACTAATTTGTCTCAGGTAATTTTTACTCACCATTGGGGCATAGTGGTTATTCTTCTGATCATTATGTTGCAAAGTCAGCACAATGGTGCAGAAAAGCCATGCCTTGACTAATAAACTGCAGAGTACTACCTGCTTCATGATGAGTTCAGTAAATTACTGTTGTTTTATAGCCATTGTTAAGAAAAAGGAAAAAAACCTCAAGGATAAACTTGCGCCTAAGCTTGCCCACAAAGATCTTTATCAGAAGTATTGCATTTAATAATTGCAGGCTGCTGGGATGACTATAATCAAAAAGCAAAGGGTTTTTTTCTTCTAGTTCATTAACATGCTTTAAAAGTCATCTCTAACTTCCCAAAAAATATTTATATATAAATAAAAGAAACCGAGAGGAAAATTAGTTATTTAAACGTGGGTTAATCTTCAGGCAATGGTTGTAAAATCCTCTAAACTCTTTCCTTTGTAATACTGGATGGAAATGAACTGTCAAGCTGTTAATTTGGGATGGATGACTGCACAAAACCACTGTTGATCCTCTCCTGTCACATGGCTGCACCTGCATGTACCTGCCAGCTGACCTGCATGCACCAACTCCATCTTGGATTGGCCTGCTCTCATTACCAGTGCTTACACCATTCCTCAAATCAATATATTTACTTCCCCTTTACAGTTATTAATTTAAAGAAACTTTCCTCTGTTCATTTACCTGTTCATTCATTCATCACTTCCATCAGTTCACTCTGTTCTCAGCTCTTGTCTGGTCAGCAGTGTGTTGTGGAGAAGCAGATTGTCTGTATTCTCTGTGTGTCTTTACACCTCTGTCAAAGAAGTTTAATAAAGTCTTTAACCAAGGCCATCAGCTCTGGCTTTTATGTGCATTCCTGACATCACCATCTGTAAATCCCTGAGCTTAAAGGACCAAGTTTTTTTTTGCATTTTCAGTTCATTTATCAGACATTTGGACTTTATTTCATGTTGCTACTGACAATTTTTCAAAGCGTGCTTTACATTGAGGATGGTTTCTCTCCCATAAAAAAAGCCCTCTGTTTGTCATTCTATTACTTTTGCATTATGGTGCCATTGTGAACAGACTGTAGACGATGTGTACATTCTGCACTAAATTAGCACACAAGCATAACAATAATAAAGTTGATGCATTATTAATCCTGAAAGAATTGTCTTAAGGAAGTTTTATGTCTGCACAGGTAGATATGTGTGTACTTTTACACTATTAGTTAGACAAGAAAAGAAAGAAGGATACCGTATTTCCAAGAACCTACAATGTTGTGTGCTTTATAGCAGGATTTCAAATAAATGAGCTAAAACATGCAAAACTCTATCATGGTCCTTTAAAATATTTGAATATAGTCCTATTAAGTAACTGAAAATAACAAAAAAAATTCCAATTAAAAACTGTTAAGGTAAGGTTGTTAAATCATGGAATAAAAAAAAAAAAATCTTTCTATGTACTTTTTTGATGTCTAAATGCATGTTGTCTGTTAAATCCATTATGTGTTTCTTAATCGTCTCATGCATGTTCTGTGTACTGTGAACCAATATTGTCAGCTCTCAAAGATGTCCTCACTCACTTTCCTTTGCATGGCTGGATACACACAGGTTGACCTGTGAACAGGTTGGAGCTGTCTGTAATGGTTAACCAAGTTTCCTTCCTACTCTTTTTTTTTTTGTAGTAAATGGATGCGATTGTGGTCATACGACTGACATTTATTCTCAGTGGAGAGCCCAGCTTTCATGCTCTTCTACGTTTTTTAGTCTGTGTTTATCCTGATCGCGTTTCCAGGAAATTTGCAAGGACATATGCCAAAGGGAGGAATTTTGTCATTGTTACAATCAAGGGAAATGGATTTCAGTTGCCTCATCTTTTCTCCCCCCCCCCCCCCCCCCCCACTCTTCCG
>VUQH01034105.1:0-17469 GCA_015106775.1 Etroplus canarensis
TGGCAGTGGTGCTCTCACTGTCAGAGTGTGCGCTTTTGCACCGAGCATCCACACACAGCACAGAGTGGGAGGTGAAGTGCAGCGAAGACACCCTCAAGAGACACCATGAAAAAATATTTAACAGGGATGACAAGAAAGGCGGAGAGAGACGGAGATAATGAGACAAACGAAAGTCTCCCGAAAGCTAAAACGAGGAAATATGACGAAGCGTATGTAGCGCTTGGCTTCTTTGTGACTACGGTGGGAGACGAGGAAAGACCGGTGTGTTTACTGTGTCTAAAAATGTTGGCAGCGGACAGCATGAAGCCAAATAAACTGAGGCGTCGCTTAAAGACATTACACTCCAATCACGCCAATAAGCCGCTTGAGTTTTTTCAGCGAAAACGTGCCAAATATTGCCAACAATCATCCTGTTATATTTCTTTCTTTTTTTGTTATCTTTAATGTTAATAAGGATACAATGTTATGCAGAGGTGTACTTAACAATTTTATAGACAAATGATACAATTTATAGTCACGGGGGGAGGGGGGGTTGTTTTCTTCTTCCTAGGGGGGGCATAACAGAAAATAATTGAGAAGCACTGCCTTAACCTGAGTGTGTCATCCGTAAGTTTAGGTTGGCTAATGCTAGGATGGTGCCAAGCAAAGAGGCTAAAGAGGCACTTGGAAACAAAATTTGGCTGAATCTGAACCACACTGACAGTTTGATGGTTAATCTGAATTTATCTGATAATGGAGGCAAATTATATGCTTATTGTTAGGCACAAGAAACCTCATGTAAGAGCAGCGATGCTCTTGTAAAAAAAAGAAAAACATGTCATACTAGGTGCATATGCCACATTATGTACCAATTGCAACACATTCTTCAGAGTGGCTTCTGCTGGATTTTACTCTGATTATACCTTCTTGCAGACCTGAACAGCTTCATGTTCACAGATGAATAGTCATTCCTATGATCATTTTTCAAGTCCCTTTAGAATTTACCTGAAAAACCCATAATTAACCCATAATCTGGTTGAGGCAGACGGCTGCCCCTCCTTGAGCCTGGTTCTGCCGGAGGTGTTTTCCTGTTAGAAGGGAGTTCTTTCTTCCCGCAGTCGCCAAGTGCTTTCTCATAGGGGATCATCTGATTGTTGGGGGTTTCTCTTTAATACTGCAGGGTCTTTAACTTACAATGTAAAGTGCCTTGAGGTGACTTTTGTTGTGAACTAGTGCTATATAAATAAAACTGAATTGAATTAAATTAATCAGTTGGTATGCCAAAATGTAGCATCTGCATGAACCCAGGTTGAAAGAAGAGGTCAGGGAGGAGTTTCTATGGACTATGGCACTGTAATCTGCAGTGAGAGTAAGGAGCAGGTGAAAGAAAACCTGGAGGGGTGCAGGTATGTGCTGAGAAAAACAGAAAGAGAGAATGCGTGTGTCAGAATGAGCGAGAGGCAGGTGGAATGGTGAAGATGCAAGGAGTAAAGGCAGTGAAGCTGGATGAGTTGAGGCAACGATCCAAAGCAATGGACAGTGCACAAGAGAGGTGAAGAATAGAGGATAGGCAGGGTGGAGAGGGTAGAGACAAATTTCACAGGTGATTTGTGACAGAAGGATAGCAGTAAGAGTGAAAGGAAAGCTTGGCAAGATGGTAGAGAGACCTGCCATAATGTGAGGTTTGTAGACAGTGGCACTGATGAAAATGCATGAGGTGGAGCTAGAGGTTGCAAAGTTGAAGATGCTGAGATTTTCACAGGAAGTGACCAGGATAGACAGGATTAAGTACATCAGAGAGAGACAGCTCAGGTTGAGTAGTTTGGTGATAAAGCCAAACTGGCAAGGTTGAGATGGTTGGGTCATGTGCAGAGGAGGGATAGTGGATACACTGGACAAAAGATATTGAAGATGGAGATGCCAGGCAGGAGGAAAAGAGGAAGTCCACAGAGAAGGCTGATGGATATAGTGAAGAAGGATATGCAGAAGGTTGTTGTAACAGAAGAGGAATGGTGAGACGAGGCAGAAATCTGCTGTGGTGACCCCTGAAGGGAGCAGCTGAAAAGAAGAGTGTAGCGGCTGTGTGGACAAATAATTGGAAGTCAGAGCCTCACATTCACTCTTTTAATCATGAAAATATATGTTACTCAGAATCAACCAGAACCTTACATACTCGTGGGTAATAAAACTTGTGTAAAAAAGAAGGAATACTTATCTGGGGTTGTCAGTATGTCTAACCACAAGTATTATCCAGGCCAAAGAAGCCTTTTGGCAAAAATACAACTACAATGTGTCTTGAAATTGTGACTCATCTTTTGGTGAGCTCTGGGCACAAAAAGTTTGAAAACCACTGATATATGGTATCCATTGTCACACCACAGGCCAGAAATCATTATTATTCAAAGGAGGTACAGGTCTTCTGTAGCAAGTTGGTGTAAAAAAGGACAGGAGTAATGTCATCTTTTCTTTCTGCTACAGTCACTGAGTTGTTCGCATAAAGCTGGGTATGCATAGCTATCTTAAATTCCTCAGTCAGCCAACAATGCAGGAGCATTTAATTCTTTCTACAGTTATTCAGACTCTTTTGACGGTATGTGTTCACTCGATCCCCACCCAGGATTAGAAAAAAATGAAACAGCACAGACTAAATTGTCACTCAGTGAAAGCTGGAATCTCCTCTCTTTTTCATCCCTTATCTAAACCACTGGACCGTTAAACCATTAAATCATTAGCTGAGTGTATTTTCATAACCTGAATAAAAACTCCTGCAGGCATTGCACTTTTGTTACACTGTTAATGATTCTTTTTTGTGGCTGCAGATTAGAAACATTAGTGTGACTAACCCTGGGTTCACTCCTGTATTACAGAAGACCCTGATGTAAGGACCAGGAAGATTGTGAAAGTCGTCACTCAGACCATGATCAACGGCAAGGTGGTCGATGAGTCCAGTGAGGTGGAGCAGATTGAGGAGCGCAAATGAGCCAAAGTACATCAATACAAAGCAGCAATGTCTCTTAAATCCAAAGCATCTGCCGAATGTGGATCAAATTATTCTCTTTTGATTTAGTCTTAAAAGTTTAGTAGGACTGTAACAATATCAGATTTCACAACATGATCTGGACCAATGGATTATCTTCTTAATTTTTAAAAAAAGAAAAAAGTAATTTTTTATATGTACTGGAAAATAGAAATTCTGTAACTGGACACAAGAGCATGCAAAAGGAACAGTTATTTAAAATGTCTTCATATATGTATTTTAACAGGATATCAAGACTTGGTTATTTTTAAAAAATATCACAGTTATCAGTATATTGCAACACAACCAGCCAGAATCTTGTCAAAAATATGCTGAAATTAAATTGAAAATCAAATTAAAGCTAAGACAATTAAAAACTAATAACAATTTCACCTGTATTGTACTATACAAATCTACAACTATTTCATGGACTGCTTAAACATATATAAAACCATCAATCTAAACTACAAGGCAGGATGCATCCATGCTTTCCTGTTTGCTCCAAATTCCGACCCTAACAGCTAAACGTTGCAGGTGAAACTCAACAGAACTGCAGCATTTTTCCCATTTTGGTGAGCCCATGTGAACTGTAGCATCAGTTTCCTGTTCTTAGCTGACAGGAGTAACACCCGTTGTCTTCTGTTGCTGTAGCCCATCTGCTTCAAGGTGATGTGTTTTGGGTTCAGAGGTGCTCTTCTGGATACTCTGCTTGCTATTGACTATTTGAGTTACTGCTCTGGCATCAACGAGGCATTTTTGCTAGAACTGCTGCTCACTGGATATTTTCTCTTTAACCTTATCTCTCAGTCATTTCCTTTTGCAAATGGAGTTTGCTCAGACTACATGAATATCTGATACTTCTAGAAAAAGTTGAAAATGGTTTTTTTTTGTTAAAAATGAGTTTCATAGGTGAAAATGTAAGTATTTCCCTGAACTATTGGACCATTTCCTTTAATGCTAACTAAAGACCAAATAACTGGGTTATTATGTATTTGTCAATGCTGTATACATACTGCTTTTGATAAATTCACTGCATCGACGATTGTGTGCGACAGCTTCACTGTGAAATACTAGTGGGAGTATTGTTGTGTACTTTTATCCAAATAAACAATTCTACCAAAGTGGCTGTACAGTGCCAATAAAACTCAGTGTTTAAAATGTATTTTCTGCTCAGATTTTATTTCAAACAGAAACTTTGACTGATACTCAGACAACAAAAACAAAGAAATGTGATTCTGCACTGGGAGGGCAGAAACTACCAAACCTGAATCCAGCAGTATCAGGTAACATGTTGTGTCTGTCTCTGTGGGTTTATGGTCACATTAAAGCGAAAAAAATGCTTTAAAAAGAGGCAAGAGCAAACTCTTGCAGCGTTTAATTTGGGTCACTGCAATGGTGTAAGGGCAGGTCAGATGTCAACCAAGAAACAAAGAGCCCGCATTCAAACTTCAGCAGGCAAAAATGTGAGAGGGTTTTTTTCTTTATGTGAGACTTGGGCAACAGATATTTGTGTGTCCTCTCAAAGGATTCAGTTGTTTTTATTGTGAAACTTTTTCCTTTGTTTTGAAATCCATGCCCCATTATACCTGATCCTGCCTTGAGTGACAAAGTGAGGATTTGAGGATTTCAGCCTATTTGAGTTTTGTGCCTGGTCACTGAAGCATTTTGTCACTGATGAGTTTCTCATAAGTATTTGTGTTGTGAGGAGTGAGATTTCATTTAAATGTTAAATATTTTTAAAAAGTTGTCCTGTAATAAAAACTTATGTTGCATCGGAAAATGAGGACCAGTAAGGGCGTGGAACACCCTATTACTGATGCGGCACAAAGTATGGAATAGGCCATTGCTTGGGTTTGCATGAAGGAACGTCCAAGTACAAATTCTATCATAAATCAAAAACAAACAAAAGCAACTGAAAACTGGCTGATAATTCAGTGAGTTTTAATGCACAAAACTCCTCCCTCCATAAACATCCATTAGGACACATTGCTGTCCTACAACAATGCAGCAGCAACAACGTTTAATGGGGAGTTAACAAAGCCAATTAAATATAGCCTGGTAACAGTAAATATGTTTAATTTTATGTAGTGTTAGAAGTAAATAACAATGTCTCACTCATCTTGTGTTTAGTTTGAAAAGTGAATAAAACAGGGCAGGATAAGAGGTGGCCCAAATCACTGTGGGGTACATGAGGGGAAGCCCATCTTTAAGAAATTAAAAAAATGTTTTCATCCATAAATAAACCCATAATTTGACTGAATGGAATATATGTGTGTAAGACTACATGTACGCAGTAGTTCCCCCCTAGCTCCACCAATGGTGTGGAGACTGCTCCCTTCCCCCCTCCCTGGGGTGGATAACTTGTAGTGTCAGTGTAGTGCTTGATCTTATGAATAATTCAAGACAAAAAGGTTAGACACTACACTGAGTTCCACAACCTCCATTAGTGACATTTCTTTCTTTTCTTTCCAAGTACATGCTGTATGTTTGTCTGCCTTTATTTTTAATGACATTATGGGATCACACCAGTCTTGTTGTACAGATATTTTCTTCTGTTCTTCAGATGATTATTTCCAGTAGCTTTGTGCTGGAGAGATTATTGTAAGATTAAAGTCAATAGACATACGTAGTGAGAATAGTTTTCAGCGTTTCTTCTTAAAAAACTCAGATGTGTGATTGTTCCAGTATGTTTGGCATCATCATCATCAGATTCCTCTCCATGCTTCCTGAGACTGGGAGTCACCTTTTTTATTCAGTATGGAGCATTCTCAGTGTCAATAATAAATGTCATCTCTCTTAAAACCCTCATGCAGCCTTTTCAGTGTTGTGGTAGTCTTGAAATAGCATATGTATTTTGCTTTTGCTTGACCTATTTTTGTATGTTTACCTTCACATTGTCTGAGCATCACAAATAATCCTTGTATCAACTCAAAATCAATAACTCTTTGTTTTTCAGTGCCAGGTTGTGTAAATAATGAATTATTCCTTCTGTCATTGACAGTATGACTTTATTTTGTTTCCTATACCAGCCATACACAACCAGGAGTAGCCTGCAAGTACCCATGGGGAGTATTTTAGAAGTAGCAAGGAAGCCACCTAGGTAGTAAATCTAACTCAACTAATCTGGGAAAAATAAAAACACAATAATTTCAATGTAATTAAATAACTGAGTGACTTGAACAGGTTTGAGCAGAAACATTAAACTATAAAAGTTAAGCCATAAGAAGCACATGGGGTGGCACTGGCTCCCCGGAAGCATGACTGCTACTTTCTGCTTCTATCTTATTATATTTTTGATGCAACCATTGTACTTTCTACTCCATACTATTTATTATAAAACTTTAGTTACTTAGTTAATGCAATTTATTTTACAGATAAATGGCATTATTATAAACCAGGCTACCCAGCAATATATAAGTAATTAAAATAATAAAAAGCTGCAACATTAAAGTGATATACTGTACACATCAGTGAATCAATAATTATGATCCAGTAATTTAATGTGTATGATTCTTAAAAACTCTCATTCTATAGGATGAGTATGTTTACTTTAGATACTTTAAATATATTTTGATCGTACAGCTCAAATGCCATTAAGCTACTTTGATAGGATGATAACTTTTAGTGACTAAAAGCTCTAATTTTTCCCATTTTACACAACATCAAACAGTTGTTTAAACTTGCTGTACAGCACCAATTTCAGGTATTAAATTTATATCAAGCCACACATGAGCCTGAAAATCATGGCCAATGTATTTTATGCTGATTTTCTACACTGATTTTATTTGTGATTAAATACTTGGATGTCTTTCAGTGAGTGAGTGCTAGTGTGCTAATTCAGAAAAAGGGAGAAATGTTACCTCACTTTTACTGGAGTTTCATGTCAGTGTGGATTTTTCAACAGCATATCACTCTAGAGTGAAAACACACATTGCCAGACTCAGCTGCCTTAAACTGGAGCCTGTAAATCATGCAGGCTTTTTGTCACCTTGATGAGAAACTCGTAAACTCTAAGCATAGATTTTTAAGAGTGTATTAACTGCTAGTCCATCCAATGGGATCACACACAAAATTGACAAGCTTACAGGTGAGACAACAGAAAGAAATACTTCCACACCATTTTTTCTGAGATATAGGACAGCAAAATTGAAATGATTTTTAGTGACTTTAACTGTTGAAAACTTGCTGATCTGATTTCATCTTATCATCCCATGTTATGGATTTGAAAATGTGGGACCCGATAACTTGCACAAACAATAACAATTAGTACTTATTTTGATAGTGTTGAGTGGTGAAGAGTGCCCTCCTGTGGTGAAAAGTACAACGTTCAACAATTGAAGAGAAGAAGAAATAAAGGGGAAAAACAGTAACCAGGCAGGTTTTCCATAATTATTATTTCTTTTTTGTCTACAATAATCTGTCAGGGTTAATTACAATCCCATTTTTCATAATTAGATATGTGTATGTAAACTGCAATGACAACCAAGCCACAACATGGCTCATTATACTTAGTGGGCATGTTCTATAAGAAAGAGCAGCTAACAAATACAAATGAACATTTGGATTTATCTGTGATCTACTGTAAGTAATATGTGATCAACTAACAGTCATTATCTTGGCTGATGGTGGCCATCCCGGATCATGCCACAGCCTTCTAACATACAGGATTAAGTGATATCAGACATCAAAGACAAATTTAGCTTTAATGTAGCGAATCCATTGTGTATTTAAAGGGAGGATTTCCACCCATAAGTTTAGCCCAACCTGTGAGTTCCGGTGTTTTTATGTGTCTTGCTGCCTCAGTAAAACCTGTCAGCATTGAGCTAAACTGAGGTCTCGTGACACCCTGTGGTAAAAGTGTGTCACCACTAAGAAAGTAAAACAGGGAGGAACCTGGTTTACTAATTTCTCTAAACATCCAAAAAAGAGAGAACTTGGATCATCTTATTTTGTAGCATATAAGAAAATCTTATTGACCTTCCTCCATCTACAACATTTTCTGTCTTGTATCAGGTCCATACTTAAAACCTTCTGAAGAGTGTAGCAGTATCTGGGGATAACACTTGTACTATCTCTGGTGGCCAAGCCTGTACTGGATATTATGCTTCCTCAATCCAACAAGAGTTGTGCCCAGGGGTCTGTAACTGAATGATGATGGCATGCTTAAGTGGAGACATTTCCAGGATTAATGAAGAACCTCTGGTCATGCCAGGAATATTTTAGGTTTTCTCAATATTCATAACAGGAGGATACAACAAAAGGAAGTGAGATCTTTCTTAAGCAAGGAGGAAAATTTGATTGTTGACTAAATCTTCATGTTTTCATGGAGTACCTTCTAAAGTTTGTAAATACTCAAACTGGGTATTTATTGTGACAGATTTTCAGTGTGTTTAGATGTGTGGACCCCACTGTCTACATGACTGGCCTCCAGGCTTGACAAAGATGGGTCACTGAAAAGTTTGTTTTTAAAAGATACTATTTTCCCCATAGATCATTAACCAGAATGTGCTTTTCTGTAAATCTCATCAGAATCAGAATAATTTATTAATCCCAGGGTGGAAATTTTATCTAACTAAAGATATCCTAACTAATGTGTTTGCACCTTATTCCTATATTCATACACACTGCTTCTGTCTGACTGGACTTAAAATGGACAAGTTTGTTTAATGTTTATTTAGACTATGTTATGATCCTAGATCATATTTTTCTGTTAACATTTCGTAGCTCTCTCTCCTCAGTAGGTGTGTGCAGAGGGGTGATGCTGAAACAGGTAGAGTGGCCCTGTGATTGGTCAGTTCTGTGCCTCTGGACTGGATTTTGTCTTGAACGGTTTCTGTACGGACAGAAACTGATGGCCTTGTTCGCTGTGAGCTAATTCAAAGATCTTTGTAAATAGTACTCTGTAAACACAGTAAAGAGGGAGGTCCCCACACTTAAACACTGCAGCTGTACAGCAGCTCAGACTTGGTAGGATCAGGGTTTATATTAAAGGATAGACCTCCTCAGTTCATTAAATTTTGACAGCATTTTATTGAAAAAAGCAATCTATTTAATTTATTTATTTTTGTATACATTTTGTAAGAAAACCCAAAAGTTTAAGTCTGTATAATACTATTTCCTTCTTCTTCTTCTTTCAGCTGCTCCCTTCAGGCATTACCACAGTGGATCATCTGCCTCCATCTCACCATATCCCTTGCATCCTCTTCCCTCACATCAACCCTCCGCATGTCCTCCTTCACTACATCCATCAATCTTCTCTGTGGTCTTCCTCTTCTCCTTCTGCCTGGCAGCTCCATCTTTAACATCCTTTGTCCACTATCTCTCCTCTGAACATGTCCAAACAATCTCAGCCTTGCCTCTCTGACTTGATCTCCAAACTTCTCAACCTGAGCTGTCCCTCTGATGTACTCATTCCTAATCCTGTCCATATTGGTCACTCCCAGCAAAACTCTCGACATGTCAATACTGCCTCCTGTCTTTTCATCAGTGCCACCTTCTCCAGACCATACATCATGGCAAACCTCATTACAATCTTGAAAACCTTCCCCTTCACTTTTGCTGCTATCACTTCTGTCAAACTCACTACAGATCACAATGTTCTCTGCAAACATCTTAAGTCCACGGAGACTCCTGCCTGACCTCACCTGTCAACCTCTCCATTACCATTGCAAACAAGAAGGGGCTCAGAGCTGATCCTTGATGTAATGTAGTGTTTAAATACATTTAAATAAATTATGTTAAATAAATTACGTTTTTATTACGTTTTAAATGTAGTTACATGTATATTGCAGTGCAACAATACGAACATTTTCCAAAGCAACCCAGTAGTTTCATTGGGTAAAATTAAATGTCGTAGAGCGCATGCGCGAGTGTGTAAGCCCTTGTTGGCGCCGCTGAAAACGACTCGTCTATTATTCTTTGATATACGATCTTTGACAGCGTCGCCCCATAGTAAACAACTCAAACATCATGTAAGTTTATTAATCCATGCCCAGTATTATTGTCACTTTAATTTCACATGTGTGATTTGGAAGTTTTAATTTTTGAGTTAAAATCTGTAGAAAACAGCTCATTTTGGCCAGCTAATGTTAAAACTTAGCTACGCGACTAGCCAGCTAAACAAGGTCAAAGATTTATTTTGCGACACATTCATTTCATAATTAGGGTCAAATGATCGGTTCAGTCCGACCAAACATTAAATTAGTTGGTCTGGGGTAACATACTGACAAGCGAACATCACGTTGTTACCACAAAATCTGACTTTGTGTTTATGTTTTGTTTTTTTTTTTGTTTAACAGGGCAGAAAAGGACGGCCGTGCCCAGAATGAATTATTCCCTGCTGTCAGATTTAAAGCGCTGGACTATGTTTTTGAGGTGAGTTTGTTCATTTTACCTTAAGTATCTCTTTAAACCCTGGTTGTGCTGACTCTTTCTGTCTTTTTTTTTTTCAGACCAGCACCAGTCTGAAAGTCATGATGAATCTGCTGGCTCTGCCCACACCTTACCTGGCAGGTACCCGTGATCTGTACCCTCACAGTGGAAAGGTGCCTGGAGACACCTACAGGACACCCTGGGTCAGAGGTATACAGATGGGTCAGATAAGGAATCTGTCACTGACTAGTTTTATGTGTCTTGGTAAAGGTTTTTATACTTAACTAAAACCAGATGTAGAAATGAAATGAAAAAACATAAACTAACTGAATCAATTTTAGGTATGTTCAAAACTTAAAAGATATGTCATTCATTTTTGTCCTTGTCAGTATAGTCAAATTTTGTCAACAAAACAAGTATCAGGAGTAGGAAGCAGGTGGAAGCCTGGAGAGGTAGAGGTATGCACTGGAGAAAAGAGGAATAAAAGTCAGTAGGAGCAAGACAGAGTACATGTGTGAATAAGAGGCAGGCAGGTCAGATGGTGGAGATGCAGAGATAGAGTTAGTGAGGAAGGATGAGTTTAAATACCAGGGGCCAAACAAAGCAATGGACGGAGGGCAAGAGAGGTGAAAAAGAATGTGCAGTCATGGTGGAGACGAGTGTTAGGGGTGCTTTGTGACAGAAGGATAGCCTTAAGAGTGAAAGGGAAGGTTTACAAGACAGTGGTGAGATTTGCTATGATGTATGGTTTGTAGATGGTGGCACTGACAAAAGGACAAGAGGCAGAACTGGAAGTGGCAGAACAGAAGATGGTAAGATTTTCACTGGGAGTGACCAGGATAAAAAACAAAGGATTCCCATTCTAATACATGATGTTTTACATTCAAAAGATATGTGTATGTAACATATGTAGTCAGCTGCAACCTGTTAAATACAATACTTCCTATGTTTCTGAGTAGCAAAGCAACATATAAGCAACACAGATAAGGAAAATATAACTTGGATATATTGAACTTACTTTGTAGTGCAGGCCTGTGGACTCTCATACCTGTTCCTGCAGTCTCTTTGAACTTAGCTACTATCCTAGCAGTTTTGATTCACTACAGACCACAAAAGCGCCAAGCAGTAAAACAGGGAGTTAAATGCTCTCCACAGATGAATAATACATTTCCATTTCTGCAAGAGGTACAAGATTGGTAATCTTTTCCCGTAAATGACATATGTTTGAATCCTAGGATGGTTTTTCTCCAGCTGCCAACTGTAAACATTTACATTGATTTGTTTATATTTAGCTTTAGTGGACTGATCTTTAATAGCTACTTGTCGGTGTGTCTTCACACTCGCTCTAATATCAAAAACCTTGTCTTTAGTTTTCTTGATATTTAACCAAAGAAAACTCGTTTTATTCCTCTGTGGTTTTGTTGGTTGGGGGAGTGTCACAACATTTTAGGAACCAATAAAGAAAAGTTTTACTCACGTTTTTATTAATAAAGATTATGTTTAAAAGACAAAGCCAGCCTTTAGTTTGTGTACTACATGTATGCAAAAACTTGAGTGTAAACTGCTTTGCCCTGCTCACAGAGTAAACGAAAGCCTCAAGTGCTCTTTTATTTATAGTGTCAGTGCATAGTTGGTGCATCTTGGCTTATTCAAATTACCGTTGATGTATAAGATATTAAAGCAAAAGCACAAGAATTCTGTGTGTTTGCTTTTGTAAGAACTGTGTAATGTTTAGCTGGTTTGATGAAGGTGTGTAGTTTTGCAAAAAATAGCCAGTAGTTTGAAAGTTGGTGCCTAAGCAGCCATAGAAAAGAGTAAAAATATTCTACTTTTACATTGCTGTATAAAACTTTTAAAATAATCTTCACTTTTAGTATGTTCTCTGCTTTCTTTCATCTGCTTGTCATAGGAGTTACTGATTTGTTTTAATATTTACATTTTTGTTAGGGCAAGTGATCTCTTCCTGCAGACTCTACGTCGGTGGTTCTGTGCTTGATGATCTGAGAGGAATAAATCAACTAGTGAATTCACCAGAAAGGTTCTTGTTTTAAAAAAAATCCATTCATTGATTTTGGTGTTTAAAGAAATATTTGATAAATAGTTCTGTTACATTTCAGATTTAATGTGAAAGACAATGTGGAGACTATACCCAGCTCTAATCCTGACTCACCGATGGATTTAGACCAGGATCTGTATGCTTTCCTTTTAAAGGACTCACAGATCGATGATCCGTGTCAGGAATCATTTTTCAAATGGACGCATGAAGAGATGGAACCTCAGAATAATTGCAAAGGTGACTCATTTCATCTACAGTGTTAGAAAGATGTGAGTCTAATTATCTTGAGGAAACCTGTCTTGCCTAATAAAGATGTTTGTGTCTGTCAAAGAGCTCCTCCTGCCAGAAGAGCTCATTGCAGTCAGTCCCCTGCCAGAGTTTAAGAGACATTTACCCACACTGAGAGTCAAACTGTCCAGACTGAGTATGCTTCCTGTGACCAAGCCTCTTAGCTCACCAGAAGATGCCATCTCTGAGAACATGTTCAGGTGCATCTTGAAACCTGCAAATAAACAAACCTTTCCATGTTTAATTCCCCATTTAACCGTGTTGTCAAAACCTGTTGGATTACAGCTTTTTGAGGTGCTGTGCATCTTATGAAAAACCTAGAGATGTGGACACAGCTGATGTTCAAACATGTACAGACATTCATGAGGAGTTTCTTAAAGAGCCACTCGTGAAGGGAGAGGTAATTCAAATTTAGAAACTTCAGATTATTTGGTTCTTTTAATTCTGACAGGTTTTCCTTTTATAGTCCCTGATGTTGCCTGCTGTAGTGGACCCTCTTCACCTGACCACAACAAACTGCATGACATTTTCAAGCATCTGTAGTCATATGAATGTTTCCTCTGAGCTGCTGGACATGGAAGCTCCAGTCCTGGACATGCTTCAAAAAGGTGAAGAGCAGGCTCCTTTTAGATGAAATGACATAAAAATAAAAATGATAAACTGATATGTTTGTCCCTTTTTCAGCTTCACTTTCAAATTCATCAGTGGATATAACTCAGTTTGATATCCTAGAGAAAACCTGTGAAGAATCCAGAATGAATGGAGGTCTGAATGAGTCTGATTTTGCAGGTACAGTTATCTTAAACAACCCGTGTTTTAAAGAGAAGTCTACAGAGAGTGTCTGTTTTGTTGTCTTCTATGTAAGAATGTTAGCCTTAGTTTACTGTTTTGTTTTTTTGGAGGATTTGCAGTGCTTCCAGCTGATATGGAGCTGGACTTGACTCTGACCCTCACTCCCAAGACAAGACAAAGGCACATTTGTCTGTCTACATCTGAATTCCAGAAGGAAGAGCTGTCACCTTGTTGTAGACTGTGAGTGATGGTGACATCAGGTCAAACTACTAACTACTACTACAGTCAACTGATGAGGGTTTTTTTTTTATGTTCATTTTTTTCAGACTTGCATGTAGGTGAAGTTGTACAGCTAGATTTACCACTTCTAAGTTATGACACTGGATTTAAATCTTGTACAAAGATATAAATCCTCACTTGCTGCAGAAAGATGAGAAGATATGACTGCTGCTCATTTTATTGTACCTATAGATACTTTTGTAACATTAACAATTGTCATGTAGATCTTTGGTGTCAGCAAGAGCTCAGAAAGAGATGAAGGTGGCACTTTGGAAGGCAGAGAAGCATCCAACTTTTGTGGTGGGCTTTCTGTTGTCAGGTAACTTTGTAATGAAAGGGACACCAATTTAACACAAAAGCTGAGTTTTCTCACCATTTGTTAACGACACAAAGAAGTGGCAGTGCTTTGGCAGAAGTCATGAAGGGCTGCTTTAAGTTTTGGAGACCACCAGATGTCGCTGTGGCCCCAAAACTTCATACATCTTAACCCACTCATTCAGTCAAAGCCTTTCTGATGGGTTTGCAGCTCTAGATGGAGTCTCAGTTTGGACATGGAAACTTGAAAGTAGATGCAGGGGTTTAAAAATGGGACTTTTTACTGGTAAGGGACAGTCAAAGAAATGTTTGCTGTCATGGGAACTGTGGGGTGCAGCAACTGTAAGTCTGAATTGGACGAAAAGTTACTTTTTTTGGCTCCACTGGTTTTTACAGTTTCACAAAGTGACGAAGACAGTCATTATAAATGTATATGCACATTTTAGTTAAGTTTTATATTTTCTCTAAGGAATTTTGTCAGATAAATTAAACATTTGAATACTGTGCAAGTCTCAGTGTTAATTGAAGCTCTAATTCTGGCACCTTTATAGACCTACTGAACACAGAAATTTATAAACTACAGTATGTCTGTTCTGTATTTCCTATAGAGCCTCAAATACATGAACCAATTGTTGACTTCCAGCCTCTGTGTGAAGCCTTGAAAGTTATCAAATTGGAGAAACAAAGTTTCATCAGCGCTGCTGACAAGCTACAGTCCAAGATGGAGAAGGGATTCCCACAGTTGTCTTTGAGCTGTGGCTGTGAATTCACAGAGAGCATTAAGTCTGAGTTTCCCTCAACCAGGGAGGAAACTGTGGAAGACTTCAGTAAACTGCTACCTGAACACATGGAGGGTGAGCATCATTTTTCCCTGAATGAGTAGTGGTTTGTGTGTGTGTGTATGTGTGTGTTTATGGTAGCTGCAGCAAAATTGTGTTGCTTAGTAAAGTGTGAACTGGGTTTTTATACTGGGGAAAAGTAAAAATGTTATCTAATTAATTATACATACATCTGCATGTTCATTTATTGCTGGATCTCAAGGACAGCATCTTGACAGAGATACCCAGACCTCCCTTTTCCCAGTCACCTCCTCCAGCTCTTCTTAGGATATACCATGGCTTTCCCAAGTCAGCCAAGAGACATAATCCTTCCACATGTCCCGAGTCTGCCTTGGGGTTTCCTCTCTGTTGGACATGCCTGAAACACATCACCTAGGAGGTGTCTAGGAGGCATCTTATTTAAGTGGCAGAACCACCTCTGTTTGCTCCTTTCAGTGTGGAGCAGGAGTTGGTCTTGGACTCAAAACGCTCCATTAATTATAAGTTTATCTTTGTAGAGGGGTTCTCTAGAGCGATGTTAGGGGCAATTTGCAACTGATAATGTCTTTCAAGGCAAATTGGCCCAGGGGGAGTAAGATTCAAAAGATCCCTATGAAGAGAATATCAACGGAACATGTCACTTTGCTCAGAACAGGGTTCCTAGAGCCTTACCCCGAACTAGGCCTCAGGTAGGGCTTGTCAATGAGTGACTGAGACTGAGGGTATCACAAGGTGGATTTCTTACTGTAGAGGCACACCTGCCTTAGTCTATAGTATATCTGTCAGATTAAGCAGAAATGCCTGCTTGCTCCCTACAAAAAACATTTCAGTGTTTTGGGTCATTTTAAGTGCAAGTGCTAAAACTATTTAGGTTACAGCTTTACAAACGCAAAGAATGACAGATTTTGTAGATACTCAGGAGTGTAAACTAAACATGTTTGACCTTTGGACTGATGGGCGAAAAAGACAAGACAGCTTTAGCGGGTAAATGTTGTCGTTTCACACCTGAAGTGTGGATACTATATTCCTTTGTGTGTTTTTCTGTGAGTATCAGCTTCAAATTTGAGATCATTGCTGTAAAAAATGTTGGCATTTATTTTCCTCTCCTCTGATTTCAGTCAGCTCCTTCATGTTGGACACCACAAGTGAAACTCTTCGAGAAAAAAAAAACGCTGTTTCAGGGAGATGTTCTTCTCTGAACATCTCCCTGATGCCCACCTTTAGCACAAGCAGTACAGAAGTAAAACCGGCTGCTGCTGGTGAAATTAGTGAAATTACTGACAAAAGTTTTTCAGAAGCTGCAGCCTGCTCTCCAGGTCATAAGAAAAACATCAACACAGTAGGAAATGACTACAAGATAGAGCAGAGCACCCACATTTCTGAGGAGGCTGAGTGCTCCACACTGGATATTAAAGATAATTACACAGCTCTGCTGTTTACAAGATGTCCACCAGAGCTGGACCTCGACCCTCTGTCTACCTTCATGATGCTAAGACTTCAGCAGGTCACTCCAGTTACTGCAGTGCCTCAGACTTCAGCCAGCACTGCAGGTACACTGTGTGTATTATCTGTTCCTCTTACATTGTCTGGAGATGATTTTCAGCACTCAATTTATGTTTTAACATGTTTTCTACTTGACTTTTGACCAGAACATATATTATCAAGTCATAAATGCAGATGAAGTAACCAAGCTATGTTAGTGACTAAAATTCAGTTATGTCATTTATGACCCAATTACATTTTACAAAGAGGTAACTTATTTTAATGGCTCTGTTAGTGATTATCATACCTGTACTGTTTCCTTTATCTGTGACAGATATTCTAAAATGTTCTAATGCCATAAATTACAAAGGAGATTTAAAAAATATGAACAGTCCTTGTCCGTTACTTCTCAGAAAATAACAAATATTCTTTTTTTCAGTAATATAAGGAAGGAAAAAATAAATGAAAATGTTTATATATATTGGTGATACGTTTAAGTGAATTGTGTATTACAACATCATTATATGATTTTAATACCAATATACAAATGAAATGGTGATTCCATAATACTTTAATCAACAACAAGTTACAGAGAAGTCTGTCAGTTCTTTTTTCACCCTTTACTTCCATATTTCTGTTTCATACAAAATCTGATGGAATGTCTTATTTGTAATATTCTGAGCAGAAACATTTCAAATACTTAGATCATGAAAATATCTGAAAATCAAAACAGTAAAAATAAAATGAAAATATTTAACAAGACATTTAAGTACAGTCAAACTAAATCAAACCCTATTACAATGTTATTATAATCCTTACCACACAAATGACCAGTAAATGATCCTCCTTGGTCTTTGTAGGGTTGTTAAGAATAAATGGAGATACATTGCATTTCAGTATTATATTTCATTGCTATGGTGAAGAAATCTTAATCAAATTAATGTTCTTCAGTTTGGTGGGAATAGTTATATGCCTATTTTGGTGGGGTAAATAAAAAATAACCAACCTGCACAAACCCAAATGGGTTGAATTCTGTTCCACTTATAAGTTGCCCTTGGTGAACGGCAGCAGGC
>VUQH01034109.1:0-11529 GCA_015106775.1 Etroplus canarensis
CTGATGTACTCATTTCACTCCCAGGGAAAATCTCAACATCTTTATTTCTGTCACCTCCAGCTCTGCCTCCTGTCGTTTTGTCAGTGCCACCGTCTCCAAACCACACGTCAAAGCAGGTCTCACTACCGTCTTGTAAACCTTCCCTTTCACTCTTGCTGTTATCCTTCTGTCACAAAGCTCCCCTGACTCTCTTCTCCACCCTGCCTGAACTCTCTTCTTCACCTCGCTTGTGTTCTGTCCATTGCTTTGGATGGTTGATCCCAAGTATTTAAACTCATCCACCTTCACTACCTCTACTCCTTGCATCTTCACTGTTCCACCTGTCTCCCTCTCATTTAAACTAACCCAAATGTTTAAATAATCAAATTTTATATAATTTAATTAAACTAAAACTGAATGTGGAAGTGCTAAGTCAGTAATATAGCAATTGTGTGGATGCAAGTAAATAGTGGAGGTATCTGAAAGATAGTTAAACAAAAAAGACTAAAACCTAAACTGACCACTAGGGAGTATGTGTGGGTAGTAGACCACACACGTATGTTTGGATAAATATGTAATATAAACTAAAGAGAAAAAACAAAAACTAAATGATGGTGTCCTGAAGAAAAAAAAATCAACAGTAAAATTTTAAAAAATTAACACATTTTGAATTATTTTCAAAACATCTGTTTTGATAGTGTATTTGAAAAAAGGGGATATGCTGATAGACATAAAAGGCAGCAGTCATTGTATAGATGAGTTAAAAATTGTATGACAGAGCTGTAGAGCATTTCAAACGAATTCAAATTTAGAGTTCAACCAGAGTTTAAATTAGAATACTGTGCTGCTGCACATCTCACTCTCTTTATTCCTCAGTAGAAACCTTGGTGAAATGTAAGGGAATGGCAGGCTCTTTATTCATTCCCTAAAGACAGAGTGTTTTTTAGCTGTTCTAAAACCTGAGAATATATATTACCGGCCACCAAAGTGTAGATGGTGTTTTTGTGCGTGTGTGTGTTTTTGTGTATGAATGCCTGCTATGCAGCGAACAACCACAAAAGCAGTTATGAGTTGTTTGGAAAGTTCTTTTGTTTCTCTGTCAATCCCTCTGGATATCTATGGATTGATTTTGTCAACACAATATCCAATGTGCACAAGTGTGTATTTGAAATCAAAATTACAGCCAGCTGTAAGGATGGGTGTCACCTGACCCATGAGTACTGAGCAAAAAGTACCAACCACATGGGCACAAGGAGACCTATAATAAATGAGAAAGTATGGGCTGGCACTCTAGGCAAAGTAGGTACTGTTACTGGACTGTAGGTCATTGCTTAGGAGTATACTGTTTTGCAACAGTTAGAATTAGACAGTGTGCCCCTAGTGGCAACCACAGTTGAGGCTGTTCCACAACAGATACCATTTTGTACTTGTATTGGAACAAGTATTTTATCAGATATATGACCATGTGTCAGGCTTAGAGGGTGAGAGTAAGGTGTGAACCCACAATGCAGACTCCAGGAAGCCGACTGAATTACTAAAACTGGCTTTATTTGCCCCAATCAAATTAAGTACAAAGTCCAAAGATAAACCCAGGTCAAACCTTACAGAGGCAGGGAAACTCACACGCAAGGAAAAGACACTGACAATGCAACAAAGAACTGAATGCAGACAGAGACTAAATACACACAGACTAACGAGCAAATGAGAAACAGGAGGGAGAGGAGCACAGGTGGCAACAATCAGGGGCAGGAAGTAAATTAAACATAAAAGCACAGGACAGAACAGGCTTCAAAGTAAAACAGGAAACAGAATACTTCACAGAGAACAAGCTACAAGCACAAACTTGACGACAGTCAATCATACAGAAGGAAACATCTGGCGAACAGAATAACAAACACAGGGAGGTTCCAACGAGTAAAAACCAAACAGGAATGCAAAACCGAACACAAGGCAAAACTCCGATAAACATGAATAATCCAAGGAAACACTAAGGAAAATAACTATAAGGAACTCAAAAACCATACTAATTCATACACAAAACTCAAGACCATGACAACATGTAAATAATGACTTCACTGTAAATGGGTTTTCTTCTCTGTCTAATGTCCCTGTTGGAGTTTTACCTATAGATCACACACTTTACTTTGCAGGTAAGACCCACTCAGACAGGACTCACATCATGTGGAATCTGGTAGATAAACTCTGGTCCTCAGCTTCAAAGCAATGGAGAGATGTGGCCATTACTAGATCACTAACACAAACACACAATGAAGCAGGGACTTGTAACAAGTCTGCAAGGTATCCTCAGAGGGATACAGAGACTTAGCTGGTCTATGGGCTGATTTGCTGAAAATACCTCACACTACAAAGAGTTTCTTGATCAGATTAATTAATGACATCCTCCCAACTCCAGAAACCAAGTATTTCTGTGTAGCTAGGTAAGTGTATCAGCTTTAACATCCCAAATGCAATCAAAACCCCAGCAAATTATCTTTAGCTTCCCAAGATAACACTTGCTCAAGACAGGTACAGGTGGAGGAACAACCAAGTTATCTGTGAACTAGCATAGATCTTGTAATTGCCCAGATCATCAAATACTGCCATCCTAACAAATTATGAACAAGATGTCCTTTGGAATTTGTGCCTTAACACACCTGCCCCATCAATATTGTACACTGCAAGTTAAGTGTAATAATCAAAACTACAAAGTCTACATTGAGATGGAGGAGGTGTTGCAATGGAGGGAATGAAAAGCTTCTTCTTCTTCTTCTTTCGGCTGCTCCCATTAGGGGTCGCCACAGCGGATCATAGGAGGGAATGAAAAGTTTACCAACCAAAAAATGTTTTGCATTTTGCTCAGGAGCTCTCAGTCTTTTTTTCCTTGCTGTTCTGTGTGGAGATTGCATGCTCTCCCTGTGCCCCTGTGGATTGTCTCCAGGTACTCCCACAGTCTAACACATGAATGTTTGGTCAACTGAAGATTCTAAATTGGTGGTAGGACTTTTTGAGCATGAAGAGTTGTCTGTCTCCTTGCTACCCCTGTGATTCACTTGCAATCTGTTCAGGGTGTGATCTTCTTTTCGCTCCATGACAGCTAAGACAGACACCAGGTCGCTGTGAATTAGACCAAGATGGATGTAAGGATGTATGGATATATGTATGAATGGATGGACAGACGAATGGATGAACTCACTCTTTAGTTTTAGGCATTAAAAAGTAATTGGTTTGGTTAAGGCAAAGGGAGTCCATGGCATAAAATGTGAAGATGTCTGCAAAGATGTCTGTAGGAGTCAAGAAACTGAAATTACAACCATCTCTTAATGGTAAACTGCAGGAAGTAACTGGTTGTGACCAAAACAGCAGTACTACTAAGTGAGCTTATAATTCCCTGTGACCAAGAGTAGTGTGCAAACAAAATAAATAATAAAAAAAAAAATAAAAATGAAATCCTAGTAGAAGTGGAGTGGAGGACAATTTGTTACACTTTTAGTGACTAGATACAAAGACTTTGTGGGAAAGTTTATGAAACATTTCCTCAGGAAGTCAGGTATTCAGGAGCCAAACACAGAAGAAGGACTTGAAAACTCTGTCCAAGGAGGCAAGGACCGGAATGTTTTGGCTTTCTGTTTTAGCTCAGAAAGAGGGGTTTGTTTTGAGAAAAGGAGGAGCCTAGGCAAGTTGCAGAGTGGGCTAGACCAAGGAGGTGTCCCAATGTTTTGGAAAGAATAAAATGTTTAAGCTTCTTTTGAAAATAGTATCTAGTAAACAGAGCACATATTTCTGTTTGAAGCAGTAGTTTGGTATGTATATTATACTGTAATGTGAGATAGATAGATAGATAGATAGATAGATAGATAGATAGATAGATAGATAGATAGATAGATAGATAGATAGATAGAGAATACCTGGGACAAGCAGAAGAACAAGAGGGGAGAAAAAGAAGAGTAGGGAAAAAAGAAACAGTCAGAGGGAAACAGCACACCTTAATTTCCTCATTGATTAACCCTGCTAATGTGCTAATCTAGCCTGGTACACTTTCTCTCTGCAACACCAGCCTCATCAAGGGCCAATTAGCTCCTCTGCAGCCCACGGTCATCCATCATAACAGGACAGACACACTCATCTTTTCTCCTTAATGTTGCAACACACAACAGCCCTCTACAGTCAATACACCTCCCCATGCAGAACTACTGCTAAATCAATAGGCCGTGTGAATTGCTATAACTTGAGCAAAATTCATACACTAATTCATAAGTTGGCTGATGCAAATACTATACTGTTTATATGTGGGTATTGTATTCAAAAAGCTAAACAAGAATTGAGCTTGAATTTCTACAATTGATAACTTTCAAAGAAAATGACATTAGTGTAATATCTGACATCCAAAGCTGAATTAATTATGACATTTCTTTTTGAGTTCCAGTTAAATTTTGTGTACCTGTTAAAAAATACAATGGTTTTAAACATCTATGCAGGTAGGTGGAGCTGCTCAGATGAGGTTGTTTATCATGTTTTAATCCTGTTGTTCAGATAATGGTCAAAAAATGCACAATCTGCTTTCTATATCGAGTAATATCTCTATATTATATATACGTGTGTGTGTGTGTGACAAAAGTACTTTTTTTGGGAAAAGAAGACCCTGAGTTTCTCCATTTCAATTCTTTCATATATTTTCTTCCACTTATCTGAGGTCAGGTCCCAGTGGTAGCAGGCTAAAGAGGGCATTCCATACATCTTTCTCTCCAGACATTTGTCCTGGTTTTTCCTGTGGTATCCCCAGACACTCCCAGGTCAGATAAGTAAGTTCTGGGTATAGTGCAGGGTTTCAGCCAGACATGCCCAGGCATGAAAACTGAGAAGAGGCTCCCAGGAGGCATCCTGATCAAATGGCCAAGCCACCTTAACTGGCTCTGGCTCCTTTGGACATTAAGGAGCAGTGAGTCTGCTCTGAACTCCCCCAGGATTTCTGAACTCCGTACCCTAAGGATGTGCCCTGTCACCCTTGTGAAGGAAACTCATTTTGGCTGCTTGTATCCAGTCTTGTTCTTCAGCTCATTTCCAAGGCGTCATGACCATAGGTGAGGGTTAAAGCACAGGTTGTTTTATCTTCAATTAAATAGTCAAAAAGTCTGCATTACTGCTGCTGATGCACCAATTTGGCTGTCCATCCTGTGCTGCATTTTACAACTCCTAAAAAAGATTTTGAAATACTCCTGTGCTTTGGCAGCAACTCACCCCTAACCCAGAAGAAGAAATGCAACATTTTCTGGCAGGAAAAGGTCATTAGAGATATAAGTAAGTTTGTTCTGCGTTTTTGGATTACAGTTTTTCACCCCAAAGTGGCATTAGATCAGTCAGAGGGCTTTCAGTGATTGGCTTACATGACTGAAAAATGTTTAGTAAGCAATCTCTTTGCAGAGAAAACTTCCTGTTAACAGTAGAATCATTAAAGAGTGACAACATTTTGAACATCACTACAACACACTTATTTCATTAAAAATGCTAACTATTAAATCTGATATAAATGTGATAAATACCCACATTCTTTAGTGTGTTGAAGTATGTTTCTGGTTTCTGGTTTGTAATACTGCAGGCTTGCAAAACCAAAAACATTAAAATGTATTTATTCAGTGTAGTTACAGTAACAGGCCATAACTCTAATTGGTTAAATTTACCTTGTTTGTAATTGTATTGTAAATAATCTTTAAATTCACTTTCTTTGATTAGCCTGCAAAGTCTTATTAATGCTGTTTAAAGCAAAAATTATTACAATTACAAATATATCAGTTTAACATTAAAAAGTATACATAGTTGTCTAGTGAACATTGCAAAAAGATGCTCAGGACAGAAATTTAGAATCCCTGTATGGTATTTATCATCTGAAGTACATAACATTTAAGTGAAGACAACACAAGAGAAACTGACCATTTGACTTTTGGCAACTGACAACCAAGCCAACATTGTATGAAATAGTGGTAGTCAAGAGAAAAAACCAACATACTACATACATAAAAAAAAAAAATCAATAACCTTAACATAAATATGGAAATAAGGGCAACTTTCTTATGGGAGAAAACAAATATTATGCCAGCACACTTTGTCAGTATTACACAGAAACTGAAGTAAATTTTGTCTATGAAAAAAATTGTGCATACTGATAGATCTTAATTTCTCTGCAAAGACGGTTTGCACAACACATCATAAACTGACTCAAAGTACTGTACATGACATGGAGGAAGACCACACAAAATATTTAGTTAAATAAAACAGATTTTCTTTTAAATAAACCAAGAACACAGAGACAAAAGTGTATAGATGAATAGAAGATAGAGAGAAAGAGGGAACAGATGGACAAGCTTAATACAATAGGCCCAGTGGCATTAGAAGACAAGGCTTCCATGGCAGCAGATAGTCCTGCAGAATAGCTTTGCACATTCTCCATAACAGGGAGATTCATACTGTTATTTTGTTCCCAAGAGTCTTATGAATCTGAGAAGCAGCACTGCTACTTAGAATAAAGGTCAAGAATTATGAGAACGGGTAGTTGTCATAATTCTTTATTAGGGCAGATTAGGGATTAAGGAATGAGATGGAAATGTACTTCCTAGTACATTGGCTAGTTATCAATCAACGACTGCGCTTGCGCTTAAAAATTGGACACACTTATATTTTACTTCACATTTAATAAAGAATATAAATTCAGATGCACATCCTGTTCCTGAATTTTATGCTCATTTTTACTTAGTTTTCCCTACAAAAGGTATCATTTTCAAATTCTGCAATATATAATTATTTTAGATATGGAGTCATGAGTGGCAGAGAACTGTGTAAAGGTGGGTACAGGACATGTATGAGAACAGCGAGACAGTAGTGAGGTGTGCGGTAAGAGTGACAGATGAGTTCAAGCTGGAGGTGGGATTGCATCAAGGATTGGCTCTGAGCCTTTTCTTGTTTGCGATGGTAATGGGCCAGTTAACAGATAAAGTCAGGCAGGAGTCTCCATGAACTATGATGTCTGCAGATGACACTGTGATCTATAGTTAGTGTAGGGGGGCAGGCAGAGAAGAACCTGGAGAGGTGGAGTTATACACTGGAAAGAAGAGGAATGAAAGTCAGTAGAAGCAAGGCAGAATACATGTGTGTGAATGACAGGCAGGCAGATGGAATGGTGAAGATGAAAGGAGTAGAAGTAGTGAAGTGTCATGGTCCCCTGCCTGCTGGCCTAGGAACTGCTCCCTTTTCCCTTTTTTTTCCTTTTCTCTGTCTCTTTCTTTCTCTTGGGGTCACGTTGGAACTAATCATCGGCTTAGTTTCAGGTGTGTGATGGTATGGGGGGAGTAGAGGTTGCACTCTTACGGCTGATAAATGGTCAATACAGCATTTAAGCTCTACAATCTCCGGAAGACTCAGCCAGAGTATAGCTACAGTTAACTTAGTAAGCCAGGCCAACTCTTGACCTCATCTGATGTACCTGTTTGTAACCAGTTCCGCCTGCTGTTCTGACCTCATTTCTCCCTGTCATCCTAGGACCACCACTTGCACCTAGACTTGGAATCTGCCTGACCCACTCTCAGTCACCTCTGGATCATATTCTGTTGGAGCTCAGCTTGCACCCCACCAGATCATATCCAGTCTGTCATTCAACCTGCACTAACAATAAACCTGTACTGCCTTTTACACCTGAGTCTTGTCTGCTCTGACAGTATACGCTGGCCAAAAGAATCGGTGCAAAGGGCTCTGTCCCATCAACGAATTACGCTCAGACACCACGAGACAATGCTGAAAAAAATGTTCGAAAACCAGCGAACAACCCAACAACAGGTGAACCAGCTCACCAGTTTACTGCAAAATCTCACCAGGACTCCACCTCTTTCAGTTCACGCTGAAACCATGAACCAGCTGGCTCTGACCCAGTCTGGGACCTTACCTTTGATGAATTTAAGAAGAGATTTAGGGAGGTTTTTGACCGTTCCTCAAAGCCAGATAGCGTAGCCAGCGATCTCCTGAGCCTCTGTCATTCCATCGCATTCCAGGTAGCGGCAGCGGCTTCCAGCTGGAATGATACAGCATTGATGGGAGTGTTTCTCAAGAACTTAAATGAGTGGCTGAAGGATGAGTTTGCAGCCAGGGATGAAACCACTTCTCTAACCTCTTTAAGCTCTCTTGCTCCCAAGATAGATAAATGGCTGTGTGAGCACTGGGAGGAATGAAACTACAACTTGCCCCAGAAGCCTCCACGCTATTCATGGCCACTTTTGGTTCTGGCGCAACCGGACTCTGACGTCCCTGCCCTGGATGCAAGTCTGTCTCACCCCCTGGACTCCTCTCCAGACACGATGCAGTGGGGAAGGCTCATTGAACACCTGAGGAGCGACGGTGGGGGCAGATGGTGGGTGAGTGCCTCTATTGTGGTCAGATGAGCCAATTCATGGTACATTATCCTCACCAGCCAAAAAGGTCGACCCGCCAGTTAACGTAGGGGTACAAACCAGAAAAAAATCCCCTACCATGGCTTGAGATCCCAGCTAGATTGTTCAGTAACGAGCAATCTTTTGATGTGGTAGCATTAGTAGACTCAGGAGCAGAGCAGAATTTCTTGTTCTGGGATATCCTTGGCTTGCCAAGCAATGTCCCGCTGTTCCGCTTTCTATTAGACCGCTGGAAAAGTCACTCCCTTGAGCACTCTCTGCCATTCTTCCTGCTTCTTCCTTCCTCAGCAACTCAGGAGGTCCCTCCTACTAAACCTCCTGATCTCTCTGGGGTCCCTCCAGAATATCACAACCTGGCTGAGGCTTTCAGTAAAGACCGGGCTCTCCGCCTACCTCACTATCCTTATGACTGATCTTCTCCTTGGTGCTCCTCTCCTATCCAGTCGACTATACAATCTTTCTTGTTCTGAACGAGAGGTGACGGAGAAGTATATCTGCAACTCTCTGGCAGCTGGCTTCATCAGTCCATCCTCCTCTCCTCTAGGTGCAGGGTTTTTCTTTGTCGGCAAGAAGGATGGCTCACGGTGCATCAATTACAGAGATATCAACAACATTACGGTGAGAAATAAGTACCCTCTCCCTCTCATAAACTCTCCTTTTGAGCCCTTACAGGAAGCAAAATATTCGCTAAAGCTGAAAAATGTGAGTTCCATAAAGAGTCAGTCAGTTTCTTAGGCTACATTATTGAGAATGGGCAGGTGAAGGCGGATCCAGCAAAGATTAAGGCAGTCGTTGAGTGGCCATGACCAACTTCCCGGAAGCAACTGCAGCACTTCCTAGGGTTTGCCAACATTTACCAATGCTTCATTAAAGACTATAGTTGGATAGTTGCTCCACTAACCCATCTCACCTCAATGAAAGTTGTGTTTCAGTAGAATGAAGCTGCAGAGGATGCCTTCAACCTGCTTAAGGAGTGGTTCATCTCCGCTCCGGTCCGAATCCAACCTGACCCAGCAAAACAGTTTATTGTGGACGTGGATGCCTCGGACATGGGAGCTGGTGCTGTCCTCTCCCAAACCTCAGATGGTGTGATGCATCCCTGTGCCTACTTCTCCCACCGGCTGTCCCCAGAGGAACACAACTACGACATCAGGAACCTTAAGCTACTAGTGGTCAAGTTGGCCTGGAGGAGTGGAGACATTGGCTGGAAGGTACAAAACAACAATTTATCATTTGGACTGATCACAAGAGTCTTGCCTACTTACAGTCCGCCAAGAGGCTGAATGAGTGTCAGGGATGCTTTGTGGCAGAAGCATAGCAACAGGAGTGAAAGAGAGGGCTTATAAGAGGGTAATGAGACCTGCTATGATGTATGGTTTGGAGATGGCAGCACTTATGAAAAGACAGGAGGTGGAACCGGAGGTGGCACAGTTGAAGATGCTGAGATTTTTGCCTGGGAATGACCAGGATTAGAAATGAGTACATCAGAGGGTTAGCTCAGGTTAAGAGATTTGGAGACAAGTCCAGAGAGGCATGGTTGAAATGGTTTGGACATGTTTAGAGAAGGGATAGTGGATATGTTGGGAAAAAGATGTTAAAGATGGCACTGCCAGGCAAGAGCAAAAAAAGGAAGACCACAGAGAATGTTCATGGATGTAGTTAAAGTGTATTAATTTTCACTATCTCTTGATGGAAGAGGATTTACTCACTGAACTTTTATTCATGCATTCACTTTTCACTCTAGCTAAATGCAGGGCAATGATATGGGGAAAATGAAGTAAATCGTGAATATTATGGGGCTGTCTCTGTGAGCTGACACTGAACTCATCTGCATATTTCAGTTATATTAATGCACTGCACCTACACAAACCTTCTCACAGACAAGCCATGTACCATCTGTCTCTTCAATCACTGCTGCACATGATATAGAATTATCATAGCAAGATGAATAGTAATTCCCTCCTTCAAAGCACAGACTGTAACATGTTACATGTCTGCACATTTAAACTGTATTATTTTCATATCATTGCCAGAAGAAAAGAAAGATACAAATCAGAAAAAAACAACCGTTTATTATTCCCTATTATTCTTGCAAAGGGTAACTGACAAATGCAAAAGCAGAGTAAAACCTAGACAGACTAATATGCAGACTACTGTATTTCATAAAATACAAAATTACATTCACACAAGATGATTTATCCAGTTCACCTGGCATGCATTTCCCAACATTGTGGGAGGAAATGCAACAGAGTAGAGCCTGTCAGCTCCACACAGAAAGGTTTGAGGATTCAAAACAGCTGCAGGAGTAAAGCCATCAACTTCTTGCTGTGAGGCAACAGTGCCAACCACTGTCACCCTCACCAGTGTAAAACTTTCTAAAAATGAATCATCAAAATATAAGCTCCCAGTAAAGTAATTTCTCTGGAGAGGAGCATTTAAGTATATGCAAACCGGTTAAGAGTTCCTCAGATTTTGAAATGGTGTTCTCCTGGGTGTGTATGGCATGCTGTGGACTGAAACTTGAGAGGTAATTGGATAGCAGAGGGTTCCTGAAGGAGCTTGGGTGTAATTTCTAATCAGCCGTCGACTTTCAAAAGATGGTCTCCAAAGAGTCCAGGTGGACTCTTGAAACTACATTTTCATGATACCAACACAAAATTATTTGATGAGCTTTTGCACTTATTTATGAATGCATGATTTTGCACTGAGGAGATGAAAAATATTTGGATCCTGTTTAGAACATTTTACAAAAATGACTGAAAAAGTGAGGACTGCTTTCGGATATTTTGGAGGCTTAGGCAAATTATATACAAACTACATTTTTTTCAGAATTCCGCTAAGATACCATCTGTTATTTTATTTTTATTATTATGTCATTAAAACTACCTGTAAAGGAGAAACTTCACGTAAAAACCTGTCCCTGCTGTGATTTACAGTGCTTAACAAATTTATTAGACGACCACCCAAAGTAAGGTTTATGCCACAGTTGCCCTAAATTAACAGCATTGCTCTTAGATCATAATGATATTATTAATGCTAATATATATATATGTATATATATATATATATATATATAGAGAGAGAGAGAGAGAGAGAGAGAGAGAGAGAGAGAGAGAGAGAA
>VUQH01034113.1:0-32389 GCA_015106775.1 Etroplus canarensis
TTTTTTTTTTTTTTTTTTTGGGGGGGGAGTCATAGATGCCCAGCAGACAAAAGAGAAGGAGGACCATCAGACTACAGCCAGTACACCCAGATGACATCTTTTTTAGGAAAGGTCTTGCTTATTTCAGCTAGATGATGTCTTTGGTAAAAGAGTCTGGGTGATACCATGCTGTCCGGACGTGTCAACCATTGAACGTTGGGTGCTTTATCAAACATGTGACATTAGAGGCGATGATGAAAACTTATACCAAGCAGGAATGAAAAAATATTCTGCTTGTAGGACTAGCAAATGGTCTGCTCAGTTCCCACATGCTTACTCAGTTTTGTTGAAAGAAGTGTTTGTTACACAGTGGGAAGTATGTTGCCGACATCAAGTTCAAAAACAGTCATATTTCTCATTTTGATGTGTCCTTTTACTATTTTAAATTAAATATGGATTTTAAACATAGACAAAGGTGGATATGGCCACTGCAATGTCAATTATCAATTTTGGACTCCAACTTTACCACTTTGGCCATTTAAGATTTTTGGAGCCAAAAGTGACTATATTTGCATGAGAAGTTGGAATGCTATGTTACCAAGCTGCATCCATAAACTATATGTGTGCAAGTCACAGACACAAGTAACATTTTACTCACTAAAACTGGAGCAAAAACACATCTTCAATGAAAAATTTTCCAACGGGACCAACAGCACAAATACGGCAGAGAGGTTCAGTTCAGTTGACTCCAGTTAACGAAGGTGAGGCCCAGCTGATGCCACACATCCACCTAATAATAGAACAACTGTCTGAAACTTAGCACTTTGATCAGTCTGAAGCCTGAGCCTTTGATTCACAGGAATAACTTGCACATGTGCTGACCTCATTATTTAAATCTTTGGTCACATTTTAAATGAGCATCCACCATTGTAACAGTAAATATGTGAGAGAAAATAATTAAAAGCTTAATAGGTTGACTTTAAATATTTGCATTAAAAGCCAGTGACTGTGTTTCTGTGTCATTACCCACCACAAAAAACAACTTTTAAATCCTTTGTGCTCCACTTTTAAAGACATGTTGCCTGTCATAGTAAGGTATTTCAAGCTTTTCTGGTAATCATTTAACTCTGCTCTGTCCCCATTGTGAAAAGGTTAACACAATGGTAATTAACTGTATTCAAATCTTAAGTATCTTGTCTGATGTTTTTAGCCATAAGGTCATCAGTTTGACTGCTGGTAGTGAGTTTTAAATGAATCCAGCACCCAGCATATACTGTAATACTGCGTGTGTCAGATGGTGTGTCAAATGTATAAACCACTACAATATGGGGGTATTGTAGTGGTTTATACATTTGTCTTACAAGTGAAAGGTCCCTGGTTTGATCCCAGGTTGAGACACAAGCCCCTCTCACCATGAAGGGTTGCGTCAGGATGGGCATCCAGCGTAAAACTTCAGTCAAATTTCCAATCCCTTTGGGGAGAATACAAGGGAGCAACTGAAGGGATATATATGTATATACATGTGTGTGTGTGTGTGTCTGAGGGTGTGCTGTAAATGTTTGACCTGACTCCTCAGTTAGACTGGTGAAAGCAAACAAAACCTGAGATTTTGCCTTTTAATTTCTCTTTCACTCACTTGCCACTTTCTGGTTTCTTATTTTATTTTTTTTTTAAGTGTCCTGTTCAGCAACTTGGCATGTAGCATGGCAATCTTGAAGCCTTCCTGTGCCAATCAGATTTGCTTTGCCAAGTAGAGCTCAGCTTGTTGTATAATTTCTGACATACTTTATTGATGAATAATGTGAAGTTATTGGACTTGACAGGCGGAGGGAATGAAAAAGAAAAAAGAAAGAAAGAGGTGAGAAAAAAAATATAAAGGGGTCCAAGTATTGAAAGGCAAACAGTTCAGAAGAGATACAAATAAACAATTGCAACAAATGTGTTTACAATGACAACGAATGACCTTTGTGCAAGTGGGCTAGTGTGAGAGCTGGCGTGTTTGTGCTTGTCACAGAATGTAGTCAATAATAATGATGGAAAACACCCTGCAACCATACCAGCCAGACCTGAGTGGCCAACAGGAGGTGACCCAGAACACCCAAGCACACCACAGTCCCCATAGAACATCAGAGACCCAGGGCCGCCTCGTGCCCCACTCCAAGGGAGGAGGAAAGTGGGCCCCAGAAGGAGCCCCACTGGCCAAGGGCGAGAGCCCTTGAGAGACAAAGTTGCGCCCAGCCAGCCCAGCTCAGGCGAATCCTGTTTAAATCCCAAGCAAGGGAACCCTTTGTCCTGTGTAGTGTGTTCTATGAAGGATTTTGTATTGTATGTGTTATCAGTCATGTTCAAACAATTACCTCAGGTCAATTAACACATAAGGCTGAAGATGTTTGTATCAGTTTCTGCTCTTTATCTTACGTATACGATGCCAATGAATGCTTAAATTCATGTGTATGTGTGTTTGGAATGAATACACCTTTCTGTATATGTTGCCTTGGAAACTGGGGAACCTGAATACAGAGCTTGTCTTTGTTTCTCATCATCAACAAGTGATAGGGTCGCCCATTATCTGTTTCCTACAGACTTGGACACTTTAAATGACCGTTTTGACATAAAGTCATGTAATCACAGGAGCGGGGCTCTGTGTGTATAATGGCCATGTCTCCATCATTGTGAGAGCAGAAGGCATCACTGTGCTCCATTAGAGACTCTGTGAGGTGAACAGTAAGTGATTTTTTGATAATAGCCGACACTAACGAGCGTTTGCTGCCTCTGAATCTGTGACTAAGACCTGATGCGATGTTATTACAGGAACCAAACCAAAGTTTGCAAGGTGACCTCTTAATGAAGTTAACTTTGCACTCCATGATGTCTGAATAATTATAATTAAGAATGAAAAAGCTTTATTTTTTTCCGGGGGGGGCAAAGATGTAATCTGGGTGTGCTGGGAGTGTCTGGCAGAGGCCCCCGGTTCGGGAGCTCTTCAACCACCACGTCAAGCAGAACTTGAGCGGCATACCCAGGGAGGCTGGGATATTTGGTTCAAGTGCACTATGTTCCATACATCCATTGATGAGGTAGCTACATCGTACTGTGGCTGGTTGGAGCATGTCGTGGTGGACACCGGAGGTTAAGGGAACCATCAAGCCAAAGGAGCCCTACTGTGCTTGATCCACTACTGGGACTCCAAAGGCAGCCGACAGATACCGACAGGCCAAGCGGGATGCAGCTCAGATGTGGGAGGAATTTGGTAAGTCCAGTGAACAAGACTTTCAAGCCTTGAAGTGATTCTGGCAAAGCATCAGGTGACTCAGGAGGGACAAGCAGCTTCTCACCCACACTGTAAACAGTGGGGCTGGAGTGCAGCTGCTGGCTTTAATTGAGAACATAGCCAGGCTGTGGAAGGAATATTTCAAGGATCTCTTTGATCCAGCTGACACACCTTTCAAAGAGGACATTCCATGAGACTCCTGAGTCTTGAGATGACCTACTCCATCACTGTGTCACTGGTCACTGAAGTTATTAAGTCTCCAGTGGCTGGGCTCTTGGGGTGGATGAGGTTTGCCCCAAGTGCTTTAAGGCTCTGGCTGTTGTGCGGCTGTCCTGGTTGACGCACCTCTGTTGCAACACATGGACCAATACAACAGTGCACTTGACTGGCAAACGTAATGAGCAAGGTGAGGAGGCATTTCCTAATTAGAAGGAGACCCCAGGGCAGACCCAGGACACACTGGAAATAATACGTCCCTCGGCTGGCTTGGGAACACCTTGGTATGCCTCAGAAGAGTGGAGGGAGGTCTGGACATCTCTACTTAGACTGCTCCCTCTGTGACCCAGATAAACATCATAAAATGGACAGCTGGAGGAAACTAAGATTTATTCTCATCATCAGATGCAATAGGCTATCCCAGGAGCTTAAAAAAATTAAACATAGTGTCAGTTTTATCATAACATTGAGCTCAGCCACTTCCTTGTATCCTGATGACCTCCATGCCAGCACACAGCAGATGATGCCTCAGTTGCCACAAATCCATCTGGCTGTTTCATGTAGGGGATACTATTTAAGCTGTTTTAGCCAACTCATAGTTGCTGCACGTTTGCAAGCTGCTTTGCAACACACCTCCACTCCTGCTCCTCCTTTTTGTGCTGTTTCTGTTTCCATGTCTTATTTTGCAGCTGGTCTTCCCTACTTATTCATACTTGTGGTAGGGGTACCAACAGAACCATCCCACCAAATATATATTAATCTACTGTAGATCAAAATATCAGTCTTCTTTTTACTGTTGTGGAAAATAAGTCCCAGTGTATGGAGTTTTTACTTTTATAAGTCTCTTATTAACACAGAAACATGGTGATTCTTTTAACAATGGTTACTTAAATTGCTGTTTTGTCTCATCATTTGGGTTTCAGGATATATATCTCTTTCATTTTCTATATTTTTTAAGCCACAGGTTTTGTGAGTCCACACACACTGTGTAATTTGACATCATTTTCTCCCCATATAAAATTAAAACTAAATTTTGTCATAGGCTATGAAAACTAGAGCCAATCAAAATGTGGGACATTATCTCAATATGTCCAGCAAGGGACAAGGGATAAAAAGCTGTCCAGCCCTACACAAAGTGGGACACAGGAGTTCTCACATTCTCAGTTCAGCCTGAGTTTTCCCATCTGTGACTGTTAAGTGATTAAGTGTGACAACTGTATAATTGTTTTTACCAGTCAGCAAAATAGCCTTACAGCAACTTAGTGAACTTGAAAGTATAGGTGTTATTTTTTAAAAATTGGGCACACTTATTCTGTTGAAGTAAGCTGTCTTTGTACCTTAATTATTATAATAAATTGGGATGTTTGACAGTTTAGGGGAATATACAGGACACCATGTTTATTCAGCTCAAATCAGAGCCAAAAGTCAATGAACAAAAAGCCAGAATAACTGTTGAAACCTGCCCTCCACTGGCTTCAGTCCATAGAGGAAAAATAGTCCAAACCAAAGAGTCTGTTATGTAGTCCTCTTCCTGGTGCTGAAACTTTTAGGATTTTGTGATTAAGATCTGGTGACTGTTGAGGCCATTTGAATACAGTGAACTCATTATCATGCTCAAGAAACCAGTTTGAGATGATTTGAGCTTTGTGACATAGCGAGACTCATCAGACCAGGGAATATTTTTCTTCCACTGTCTAATTTTGGTAAGCCAGTACAAATTGTAGCCTTGGTTTCCCAGTCTTTGTTGACAGGAGTGGCAACTGGTGTGGTCTTCTGCTCTTGTCACCCATCTGTTTCAAGATTTGACTTACTGTGAGTTCAGAGTTGCTCCTCTGGGTACTTTGGTTGTAACAAGTGTTTTTTTTAGTCACTGTTGCCTTCCTATCAGTCATTTTCCTCTGACCTCTGGCATCAACAAGGTATTTTTACCCAGAGCTCTGCAGCTCACTGGACATTTTCTTTTTTGGACCATTGTCTGCAACTCCTAGAGATGGCTGTGTGGAAAAATACCAGCAGATCAATATTGTGACACTCGGTCTGAAGTGCTCTTGGTCATCTCTACTTGCCCAAATGTGATTGGCTAATTTTTGTTAACAAGCAATTAAATATATATAAATATAGCTATAATAATGTGGGGTGCGTGTATATGTCTTTGATCTTGTATTGTTCTGGAGTATTTAGAAGTGACTTACTAACCGGTGGTGCAGAATAAAATACCTTGTCATGAATCAGAAATGATAACGCATTATAGCGTTTATCTCTGTGGCTTCAAACACAAAGGCTGTTTTAAGATGAAAGACGCACCTTTTTTGATTTAAAACCGCTGAAGCAGAAAATGTTGATTTGTATTAGTAGTAATTTAATACAGCTCTGGCATAACTGAAAGAAGGCAGTAAAGTTTATTCAATAAGACTAAAATCTGATATAGAAAAGGTAAAAGCTACAGACAGCTGTCTTAAGGAGGGTGCAGTTGTAGTGATTTGGATGCCCAAGCAAAACTTCAGGTTACTTGGGTAACCCTTGTTCTCAGAGTAGTATGAGTGAGATGTCTCACTATGAGGTGCACCTCCCTGTATATTTCTCAGAAGCATTTATCTCATTACGCCAGTTTTGATTGGCTGGTGATTTCAACACCGGCAGGCAGATCCACCCGCCCTTAAATAGCTTGCGCCATGACACCATTCATTATTCAAAATAAACACCTCTTGTTCCTCCCCAGCAAGAAGGGTTGTCTGGTGAGACATCTCAGTCATGTTACCCAAGTAGCCTGAAGTTCTCATTCTTAGCATTCACTTCAGTGTCTCACTATGGGATATGGAGACTCCCATATTTCCAGACATGCTTATCTCAAGCAACCAGCAACTGGCAACCGGCCTCCTGTCCAAGCGACAACCCAGATCTCAGTATTACCCAGGCCACATTTGGAGAACAGACGTCCAGCCTGTTGAAGGAGATGAAAGTAAGGGGAGAGGACCAGCTTGTAGCTGCATGGATATCCTAGATTGACACCCCTTTAATTAGGGCCCAGGATGCTGCCAGAACACAAGTAGAATGAACTCGCAAGCCCATCGAGGTCTGGAGCCCCTGACTCGAATAGCCCAGAGCAATTGCCTCCACAATCCAGTGTGAGAGTCTCTGCTTGGTAATAGATTTTCTCTTATGAAGGCCAGCCCAAGAAATGAAAAGTTGGTTACTTTTCTGAAAACCCTTGGTCCAAGTAAGCATGCAAAGCATGAACATGACACAGCATGTGCAACCTTTGTTCTTCAGAGGAAAAAAAAAGGAGGTGAGGAAAACACTGCCAAAATAATAGGCATGCCTGAGCCCACCACCAGTGACACTTTGTCCAGGCCTGGGGCAAACTCAGTGCATGGAAGGTGTGCTGACAGTTCATGAATGCCACTGACCTGCTTAGCAGAGGCTAAAGCTAGCAACAACACTATCTTCAAAAGAGATGTTTCAAATCCATCTCCTGCAGTGTTTCAAATGGTGGATGAGAAAGCCCATCTAGACCACTGCTAAGTGCTGTGGGGGTATCAGGGGTCTGGAAACAGAGATAAAATGACAAACCAAGGGGTGTTGGCCAGCTGACCCTCGAACCGACATGACAAGCAGAAATGGCAGCCAAGTACACCTTAATTCTGGAAAAGGCTTATCCCTTGTCAATCAGGTCTTGGAGAAATGATAGGTTGTCTTCTAACAAGAAGGTTGGTGGTTCAGTTCCTTTCTCTTCCAGCGCACATGCCGAAGTGTCCTTGGGCAAGACGCTGAACCCCAAATTGGTCACAGTGCATTCATCGGAGTGTGATTGTGTGTGTGTGAATGGGTGAATGAGTAAAAAGCACTTTGAGTGCTCAGAATAGAAAAGCATTGTGTAAGTAACAGACCATTTACCATGGCTTTACAAACCTTTGGCTATATCCATACAGTCCATGATGTGTGCAGTATATACACACAGACAGAATGACCAACTAACACATTCTTCAGTTTTACATGTTTAAATGATCCTCTTGTTTTTCAGGTGGGGGACTCAGGGGGACTTCACAACGACTCACCCTCTGCCTTTGGTCAAAGTGAAGCTCTTCACAGAGAGCACCGGGGTCTTGGCTTTGGAAGACAAGGAACTGGGAAGGGTGAGTGCCTCTACACTATCACACATAACACACTAAGCCTGACTAATACTCATACAGGTAACACTAAAATACATAATTGTATATGAATGAATGCATGATAAGTGAGTCTTTTATTGTCATGCGTGGTTATATATTATATATTTGACCCTTCTCCTTTGGGATTATTCACATTAATCAGCAATAATTGCCAATAAATACAGGATATCTATAAAATACCAACACTCTATAAAATACCAAATATAAACATGTTAAATACATACACATGTTTATAAATGCAAATTAATAAAGAAAGCAAAACCCAAAGAAACAACATGCATACTGCCAAAACAGCACAAACCTGCACTGACCTGCCAAGACATGAACCTCTGAAGATGTCTTGTTTTCCATGGCACCAGGAACCAGATCCTTTAGGTTCTGGAAGCTGCTAGTTGGGGCCGCTGCTCAACCAGTATTTATGGTGCAGATACCTTTTGACTTCTGACGGTAGGTGATTTCATGATGTTTTGGCTGTTGCCTAAAAGTCATTGAAACACCTGCTTATTTTTCCTGGATCCAACACAGACTACATGAAGGTTTGCTTGTCATATACTTTGTTACAAGATAAAAAGCATTTACAGCTTCACCTGTGACTGGTCATAATTTTTTGTGTCACTGGTGTGTTTGATCTTTATCTTTTTAAAAATCAAATCTTCAATAGGAAGAGTTTGCATGTCTCCCCTGTGCTTGCGTGGGTTGCCCACCACAGTTCAAAGACACGTATGTTAGGTATGGTAGGTATGGATATGAAAGTATGTGGATGTTTTTCTGTCTTGGTAGCATATCCAGGGGGTACCCTGCCTTTCCCAGTTTGTCAGATGGGCTAGAATTCAGCCTACCATGATCCTAAGTAGGAACAATGGTTAAGAATATGGCTGGATGTCTTTTCAATAGTAGCCTGTGGACTCGGAGCTGCTTAAGCCTTTTTGTTTAATAGGTGAACAGTAATAAAACAGTCCTACTGCCTTCCACTCAAAATTTCCTGGTGATAAAACCAGGCAGGAGACTTGCTGCCTTGAATCTGCATTCAGCATCTCAGCATTTCCCAATTAATTAAAGTACAGTCAAAGTCTGAACTTTTAAACCGGTTGAGGTGTCATGCACTTTAACATGAAAAGTCAGAATTCATTGAATAAAATATGTTTCATACTTGCGTAAACATAAGCACTCCAGGAGGGAGTGTGCTTTTTAAATGAGCTGTATTTATATTTCCAACCCTTCCCACCCCCAGCGTTGGTCGTGGTGTTGAAACTGATGTTGATGAGTTTGTGCTGTCAGGGCTAACGAGATGGAAAAATGATGAGAAGTGACTGGTTTCAGTCTGCTGCTGACAATAGCACAGATGGAGATTTACAATTATGTCTGCCTTGATTTAAAAAATAAAACTGTCCATTTTTTAATACTTAAGCTGTTAATTGGTTTCAGGGAGGCAGTTTGTTTGGCACAGTTAATAATCTCAGTAGCTGAGCTGCACAGCAATCACACAAGGTGAAGCATAATCCATTTTTGCCTACATTTTCAGGACTTGTTAAATAGGATTCTCGGTTTTCTCTTTTTAAATGTTATTATTCTAATCTCTTTTGTTTTTAGTACTGATATTTAGTTGTGTATGTGAAAAGACTGACTACCCACTTGGTACACTTTACTAGTACCAGGTTGGAACCCCACATGTTTCTGTGGCATAGATTGAACAACGCACTGGAAATATTCCTCAGAGATTTCCGTATTGGCTTGATAGCATCATGCAGTTGCTGCAGTGGTGCAGATTTGTTAGCTGCACATCCATGATGGTGAGGCTCCTGTTTTACCACATTCCAAAGGTGCTCTTTTGGACTGAGAACTGGTGACTGTGGAGCCCATTTAAATAAAGTGAACTCCTTTGTCTTCAAGAAACAAGTTTGAGACAATTTTAGCTTTGTGAAATTGTGAAATGGTGCGTTATCCTGCTGGGAGCAGCCATCACTTCTGATGGTACACTGTGGTCATAAAGGGACATGGTCAGCAAGCTGTGGCTTTAAACGATGCTCAGTTAGTGCTAAAGTTCTCAAAGTGTTCCAAGTACATATCCCCGGCACAGCTGCACCACCACCACCAGCCTGAACCACTGATACAATGCAGGATAGATTCATGATTTTTTTATGTTGTTCTTGTCAAATTCTGACCCTTGGATTTGAATCTCACAGCAGAAACCAAGACTCATCAGACCCTAAAACAATTTTGCAGTCTTCTCTTGTCCATGAGCTTGTGCAAACTTGTAACCTCAGTTTCCTATTCTTAGCTTACGCTAGTGGCTTCTGGTGTGGTCTTCTGCCCATCTGCTTTGAGGTTTGACGTGTTGTGTGTTCAGAGATGCTCTTCTGCGTATCTTGGTTGTATGAAGTGGTTATTTGGGTTACTCTTGCCTTCTGATCAGGTTAACACTCTCTGGCCATTGTCCTCTGACCTCTGGCATCAACAAGGTATTTTGACCCAGTGAACTGCTGTTCACAGGTCATTTTCTCTCTCGTGCCGTTTTCTGTAAACGTAGATCATTATGTGGGAAAATCCAAGTAGCTCAGTGGTTTGAAATACTAACACCAGCCCATCTGACTTCAGTAACCATGTTACGTTCAGAAACACTCAAACCACCTTTCTCCATATTCTGATCCTTGGATTTAACTTCAGCAGGTCATCTTGATCATGTTTACATGCTTAATTGAATTGCACTGCTGTCATGTGATTTGCTGATTAGACACTGGCACTAATAAGCAGTTGAACAGGTAAACCTAATGAAATGGGCTGGCAAGTGTATATTAATGCATCTTGTACAAGTATGACTAATTGAAGGAGAAATTGGAGCTAATGTAAACACAAATGATCCAAAACAGCCTGAACAGTCACTCCATGAATAGCATGACTTATCTTGTATCAGGTGGGATCTACACTGATCAGCCACGACATTAAAACCACTGACAGGCAAGGTGAACACTGGTCGTCATTACAGAGCAGTGTTTTGCAAAGAAACCTTCAGGTGTCTCTTTGACACATACCACACATCGAAATATTGTTGCAGAGCAAAAACATGCCTCATGGCTAGTGCTGCTGGTCATTTTTTGGCTCATTAGTTTAGTCTTATTTCCTTCTTTTTTCAAGTTATTTTTGGGAGCAGTTGTCCTCAGTTTTCAGTAAAAGTTACTGAAATGGCCAGACACCATTGAAAACTATGAAATGACAGCAAAGTGGACCAGAGATACATCTGGTCCATATAGTTTCCTTTTTCTTTTTTACTTAAGGTAAACTGCCTCAGACTCCTTCTGACAGTCACAAATCAAAGAAACCCTTTTAGACAAGAGGCACTTGTAGGTGCACCATGACTTGAATAACTGATGGCCCCTTATAACGAGAACAGAATTAGAATCACTTCACAGTTCATGAAAAATTCAGCTGTACCCTCCCCAGGAGAAATAAAGCCATCAGTCAGGGTTAAGATGCTTTGATTAGTGACTGATCTGATTGGCTGGTGAGGAGCAAGGTTTGTCAGGGAGCTGGATAAGTTTCAGATGTAGTTCGTGATGTTGGAGATGTTTGCATGATTCACACCTACCAGTGTGTGTGTGTGTGTAAAGCTGAATTCTTATTAAGCTGATTGCACAGTCCTGTGTGTGTGGGAGACAAATGAAGGGCACTGAAGTCAAAGCACAATAAACACAATAATCTCTTGGTGTTGCTTGGAAGGGTTTTTGTTGGGCTTAATTCAATATGAAAATTCACAGACACCAGTAGTAAGCATATGCTGGAATATTCAATGGCTTTCCTGTAAATTCTTTCCATTTTCATGATAAATGGTTATCAAATCATGCTACCAGAAAGAGATCAAGAAAGTTGGAAGTACTATCTTTAGCCCTCAATCAACTGCTAAGATAACTCAAATGCTTCAGCTGCAGAATGTCTACAGTTATGTTATAGGTTACGAACTCGGAATGCACCAGTCCAACAATAACTTGCCAGTCACAGGGTGGCCACGCCCGCAAACATATCCTGTTATGTTGTTTCTTTTGCTCTAAATAATTTACAAAGCAAACATTATGGATGAAACATTATGCTCTGTTAAATTACACTTCAAACTAGTGACTGAGATCCTCAACTCATCAGTAAAGTTTTTTATTAATTTCATAGCTTAAAGAAGCACAGGGCTGTTTTCCCATAGATTTATATTTGCAACTAGAAGAAGCGCCCCCTGCTGGCCAGTAGAAAGAGTACAGGTTTAAAGCATTCCCCATTGGCTTCAGTTTTCAGACTCAGATATATCAGCTGATAAATGAAATATCTTTCCATGCTGTCAACATTTTCGGAATAAGAGAAATGGTAACATGGCAAAGGTCTGTGAAAATTTCTCAAGGGCCAAATTGGCCCCTGAGAGTGGTTGTGAGGCACCTTGTGGCTCAGGGGATAGAGCAGATAGTCTACCAATCAGGAGGTAAGTGCATGTGTGGTGGGTAGCTGTTTGAACTACAGAGCTAAAGAGGCTGTCATATGTTATATGAAGGTAATCTAACATATTAAAATGAAGGGTGGGCTGTGTGTGACTCTGCTGTCACATTATAAAACACCCCATCAATATCATACTGTAATTCATTGCTTATATTGCCTAAATTTTGATCAAGACTGAAGACTAACTTGATTTTCTTAGTTTTAAGTGCAAAATGAAAGAAAATGTTTGTGATAAGAACTTGGAGATCTCAGTCTTTAAGATGTATGCTAATCGCTATCTGATGTATTTTCCCATGCCTCTTCTGACAGGTGGTCCTGAATCCAACCACTAATGGACCAAAACAGGCAGAGTTCCATCGGATGGTTGTCCCCAAGAACAGTCAGGATACCGAGCTGAAGATCAAGCTGGCCGTCCGCATGGACAAGCCTCCCAATATGAAGCACAGTGGGTGAGTCTCTGTTAATGCTTTTTTTCTCCTTTACTGGACAGATAAATTCACTGAGGAAGAGCATGCCCTGGGAATTTATGTGTCTAAATGACCAGGAGAGTGTAAAGATTTGAACTAGTTCAACAGTTTTTCCACACTGATCAGAGGTCAAAGTTTTTTCAGTGGACACTGAGAATCCACCTATTGGATGTGTTGACTGTGCATAATCATGTGTGTGTAATTGAACAACAAAATCAAAGAGGGCTGTTGATTTCACAGTCTAAATGTACAGTGTTTGTTTGAAGTATCTACAGGCCAACTGCGCCCCCTGCTGGGTAAGTAAAGTAAGCAGAAAATGCTGCTGAAGCTGATGATTTCATCTTATGAAGAGCTAACAGTGTTGGTTTATTAAATCTTGGAGAACTATATTAAAAAATCATTTATCAGGATAAAAAATATGCACTACAGAAGACGTTCAGGGTCAACATTCAAAATCCACTTATGTACATATCTCCAAAAGTATAACAAAAATATAGTAATTTAGGCTCTTTTTTTACATTAGTAATTATTTACAGCAATTTGTCATCTGATGTCACATAAAGTTCTCTTCCAAAAACAGGAGTTGGCAACCCTGACTATCAAAAACGTCATTTTTGTGCAATTCTTGCTCCAAAAACCCTGTAAGGAGCCACAAACATATTTGGACTTTACATTGAAGGTAACACTGCATATTAAGTGTAAAGTAGTCTGCCAATATTACTAATAGGTTTAAGTTTAAATGTTCAGCCACATATGACCACCCTGTAGCAATTTTTTAAAGTTATTTGTTAATACCATGTTTTTAAGGAAAATTGTAAAACCAAAAAATCTAGCATATATAAGCCTGCTTTGAAAACAGACTGAAGCTCTGGAGACCTGTTTGAGTCCTACCTGTTTTAGTGCAAATGGATCACAAATGAATCAAATTGAAAATAAGCATATTGTATGGTCTAGTAGTTTCAAAAATAGTTTAAAGAAAAAAGTATCAAGTTAATTTTGATCAACGTCCATCACCAAATCAGGGCCAGCATACTTGGCAGTGGAAGAAAACAAATAAAACTGTTCATTTCCATTAATCCGCTGTGTTGGCCCCTTGGGGAAAATACAATGGTTATCTATCAATCTATCATCACAGCACAGAGTCTGTGTGAATATGTCTCAGTCAGGCTGGCACATCTGGACACTGGCATTTTTCGACATTCTTCCTTATAAAACAGATCAAGCTCTGTCAGGTTGCTCGGGGATCAGTGTGAACAGCTCTTTTCAAGTCCAGCCACAAATTCTGGATTGGATTGAGATTTGGGATTTGACTTGGCCAATCCAGAACATGCACCTTGTTGTCTTTGAACCATTTTTGTGTAGTTTTTGCTGTATGCTTGGGGTAGTTGTCTTGCTGGAAAATAACTCTTCTCCCAAGTTGTAGTTCTCTTGAAGACTGAGTCAGCTTATCCTCCAGGATTTGGTGATATTTTTCTGCATTCATGTTCCCCTCTAACTCTACAAGCCTTCCGGGGCCTGCTGCTGAGAAGCACCACCAGAGCATGATGATGCCACCACCATGCTTTACGGTGCAGATGGTGTGTTTGTGGTGATGTGCAGTGTTTGGTGTTCACCACACATAGCATCTAATCTGCTGGCCAAAAAGTTCATCTCATCAGACCAAAGAAACCTTCTTCCAATGGACCTTGGAGTCTCCCACATACCTTTGGGTAAATTCCAGGAGTGGTTTCATGTGAGCTTTGTTCAACAGTAGCTTTTTCTTTGCCAATCTGCCATACAGCTTGGACTGGTGAAGATCCCGGGCAACAGTTGTTGTATGTACAGTCTCTCCCATCTGAGCCACTGAGCGTTTATCTCCTTCAGAGTGGTCATAGGTGTCTTGGTGGCCTCCCTCACCAGTCTTCTTCTTGCCCGCTCACTCAGTTTGTGAGGACGTCCAGCTCTAGGCAGGTTTAGTAATGTGCCATACTCCTTCCATTTCTTAATGATGGATTTGACTGAACCTCATGGGATGTCCAGTGAGTTGGAAATCTTTTTGTAGCATCTCCTGACTAATGCTTTTCAATGATGAGTTGCTTGGAGTGTTCTTTTGTCCACATGTTGCAATTGTATCAGAAATACTGATGAACCAGAGACTGGACCTCCCAGACACAGGTGTTTTTATATTAGAATCACTTGACACACATCAGCTGCACTCAGGTTATCTCCATTTCAATTACTGTGACACTGCTAGAATCAAATAGCTGGACCTCTATTAATTTAGGTCTGTCCCTTTAAAGGGTGAATAGTTATGCAAACATTTATTTTACATATTTTTAAATTCATTGTTATTAGTTTGTGAAACTCTGTTTTCACTTTTATATGAAAGACGCTTTTTTTTTTTTGCAAATTAGTGTCAAAAAAGCCAAATTATATTGACCATGATTTTAAATATTATTGTTCAACCAAGCATATGCATCAACAAGGGGTCCTAGGCCCCTCATATTGATAATGTGATGCCAGATTCCAGAAACTTGGGAGTACATTTTGACCCAGCCCTGATAAACTAATGATTCTAATATCTGATCAAAAAAATGTCAGTTTCCGTTTTCCCTCTAGACTAGACTAGTGCAGCTCTCTTCTGACTGGTATAAATGAAAAGTCAGTCTCATCTCCAGCTGGTTCAAAATGCAGCGGCTGTGCTTCTTACTGATTTTAGCAGACAGTGTCACATCACCCCAATCCTGGCCTTTATATGACTTTATATGGTGACTGTGCTTTTACCATCTGGGCCCCTCAGCTCTGGAATAAAATGTCACAAGAAATAAGATTTACAAAATCTGTGACTGCTTTCACTTTTTAGAACAGGTTTTATAATCTTTCTTTTATGTGATTCATCTCCTTCACTTCTTGTCCTTCCCTTTTCTGCTGTTTTGTACTTGTTGAACTTCTCTTCAACCTTGGTATGTTTTATGGTTGACTATCTGCTTGAATTTAGTAATGCACTTTTAGTTTCTATCAAAGCACTTTGTGTTCGCTCTTTCTCAAAGATCCTTTATGAATGAAGTTGTTATTGTGATTATTATTTTATTTTAAATTGCCATAATTGCATTTAGCCTTTTAGTTAGAACAGATTCAAATTTGTTTTTTGTTTTGTTTTTTTTTTACAAATTTTATTGAAATTTAAAGAACAAAAAATCCAAAGAAAATTTAAAAGAGCAAGAGAAAAAACTGTGCTGTCTTAAGTCATTATTATTCAAACAGAAAAAAGACATGTACAAAAACCATATTTTCTCTGCAGTGGTTAGCACTGGCATCTCACTGCAAAAAGGTTTTGGGTTTGAACCTGCATGGGTTTGAACAGCTGAGCTCTTGTGTGGAGTTTGCATGTTCTCCCTGTGTCTTTGGCAATCGCTATGGGTTCTTCCGCTTCCTCCCACAGTGCTGCAGGTGTGAATCATTGCCTGCCTTTGTGTTACAAGCTTCCTTGTGCTTATGGTAAAACCTAAAACAAAACACTGAAGACAGGAATCCCAGCCAAATATTAAACCATTTAAAGCTGGAAGTAGTTTTAGTGTTGTGTAGTTCATGATTGTAATCAGAAGATGGCAGCAAATCCTAATTTTCAAATTTACAAAAGCTTGAGAAAAATTGTTTCAATTTGTTTAACAAGCTTTTAGCAAACATAAGTCTAAACACAAGCATCTGGCACATTTGTAGACAGTTTATTTGTCTCATTCTCACTGTTTCATACTTGTTGCTCAGATCAGATCATAAACATATCTAAATTCTAATTACAAATAGTTTTTAAATAAAAAAGCAGAGCATTTTATTCCAGTTCATACTTCCTTTGAGCACCTAAACAGGACCTGGCAGCCGGGAGGAAGTCACGCACCTTTTCAATATTTAAATTCTATGTGGAAGATTCTGGATGGCTCTTTTTAGACAGACAGCCTGGCTTCATTCAACTAAAACCTGAGTTTAGGTGTCAGTTTCAGACCTGTGAAGTTTAATTTTGTCCTTTCAGTTTGTGTCTTTGTTTAAGGTTGTGGTGCATCTGTTATTTGTCATGTCATTTTGTTCAGCTTTTTGAGTTTTTGTGGGTAGCCTTTTACAAGAATTTTCCCAAGTACTTATTTTTCTTATGAAACATTGATGTTTGTTGTATTGTCAGTCAGAGATGAAAGTGATTTCCACGTTTTAATATGAAAACTGTGGCATTGTTTGCTGTTAGTGTATATCGCTAGATTGTGCATGGAGAGCTGAAGGCTGAAGCGAAGATGGGGTCAAAAGCCTCGGAGTTCCACTTCCTGATTCTCCTCTTCCAATTGGCCTCCTGCAGGAGACCACAGACTGTTCAGTGATTGATAACCACACCCCAGCTCTAGCCTTCCTATTTTTTGCATTGTCCACGAGGGGTCAGTGTTGGTCTCCCTGTTATTTAAGCGAATCTCCAGTTTTCTGCTAAGCTCTTCTTCATGTTGGGTTTCTGCTATTTGAGTTATTAAGGATTTTGCTGTGCAGGTTTTTTGATGCTGATCGACAGTAATCGGGGTCAGTGGCCTCCTTGCTGTATTTCTGATAGTAAAAATTCTACATATTTTAAGATTACCAAAATGACTTCATGCACATCAAATAAATAGAATCCAAAAAGAGGCCAACTGATGCAGGTCATTACTTCACTTAAAGCAGAGAAAACAAGCACAAATAGAAAAATAGATTCTGTCAAAACAGTTTTTGCATTTGGCAATTTCTTGGGCTTGAGTTCAGACTCTAAAAAAAAAGCATGAAAAGGAGCCTGGGCAGGTTAAAGACATGAATCCATTAGGAGGCTGACAGATGCAAGAGCACATTTGACTTTCAGAGTGAAATGGACACAAATAAAGGCACAGCAAACTAGAAGTGCACAGAGAGGAACTAGTTTAGTTGTGTTTTTGTTTTTTTTTAGATGTTAAATGTTTCTTGCTTTTATTTCAAGTGAACAGTAAGAAGAAAAACAGCAGCCTGCAGTCACACAGTCATAATCAATATAATTTTACTGTCTTCTATTAAGTCAATGACTTCAAAATTTCCTGGGATCTTGTTTTTAAACAAATTCTTATTAATGGCAAGGTTTGCTTTCTGGAATAGAGGGTGGACATACACAGATTCTATGTCTTTAAGAGACAATTATTGTTCTCAGAAAATGAAAACAAGGCAAAAAAGTTAATTTTAATGAAACTGTCAGTGTGCTCCCATTTTTCTCAGTGAAAATAATTAAGCTTTTATATAAATTTATTAAAATCTAAGAGTTATTTATTATTTCACAGGATATCTTTTGATCAGTTCCTTAGCGAGCAATGAAAAGCTGGCCTTTAAGCGTCCAGATGGATGGATGGATAGATGGATGGATGTGGGTCGTTTTTCAGTTTTTTGTTTGTTTTTTTTTTATTTCAGCAAGCGAGAAAACCAGCCCATGTATTTTTACACATAACCACAAATCGTCCCGTCTTAAATGATATCAGTTATTTTCTACAAACAGCTGAGATTTTTTTTGTTTCTACCAAAGAAGAAAATATATTATTGTAAGATGATTAAAAATATCTACTTTTTCTTAAAAACACTAAAGCTTTCTTTGATTGTTCTACCATGACTTCTTCCTTTCTAGACAGAATGTCTAAATATATGGCCAGAAATAAGAAATCTAGGAAACCGTAGTTTAAACTTGTCCTCATCACTCTTTACAAACCGCTCAGAGTCTGAATCTCCAGCGAAGTGACCAGTTAAAGACAGCTGGTTTTGTGCTATGAGGACTGTTAAATGCCTGCAGTGAACTTTTTGGCGTCAGCAGCCCATCTCTTTGGCGGCTTGCAGCAGAAGGATGTTTGAAGCTGCAGGAGGAGCAGGACTGACAACCAAATAATTTTCACAAGTGGCTGGTGAGCGGCGCCGCATGTTAACCCGGAGTCATGTGGAATGGCCCAGATTCTCCGTCCAGACGTACCACAACCTTGACTGGAGGCCTTTTCTTTAAGGGCGGGCAGCAGGGCTGAAGAAAGAGGTCTCGCCATCGATTGATTTTCCTCACTTGCACTTGCCTGTATCCCACGCTTCAGGAGGCCCAGGAGCAGCCATTGATTGAGAGGCCATGCTGGTCATTCTTTCATTTTCCTCAAGACTTCCTGAAAGAGCTGCTGTTGTTGTCACGGCCTCTTTCAGCTCTGGACTCATTACTACTTCAGTTTCACTTTAGAGGAAGAAATTAATGCACTAATAATTTAATGTCTTATATTGTGTCTTAAGGTATGAAAAAGGATCCTGTCAACAAAGTAATATATCCTATGAAGAGAATCAAAAAGGCTTGTTTTAAATAATATAACCTAATTTTCTTTCTATTTTTGAATCTTTAACTTATGGATGTAGAATAGAGAAGAGCTTCAACTCTCAGAATGGATTACTGACTGTAGTTTATCCCCAGTTAATATCATACTTTGATAAAAAGCAGTGAAGAATATGACAAGGATTTTTTTACATTTTCCCTGCGCACACGGTCATCAAAGCCCTATGAGTCAAATTGTGCAAACCATTTAAAGATGCCGACAGTAACAACAATTTCCACTGTTTTATAGGGGAAGATTGTAGTTTTTGTCATCTAGAATTTCACAATCTTTGTAAACACTATGTGTCGCAGTTCATCAAGCAAAATGCTTCACATATTATTTTTTTAAGAATATCTATTTATTTGATAAACTTGACTAAACAAAAAGAGCCTGAGCCTTTTTTTAAAAGTGAGTTAAGTTTTAAAGTTAATCCTTGACCTTAGAAAAAATATTTTCTCTATAAAGATCTTATAAATTGATTGAAAGAAACAACAGTTAATAAATAAGTTACAGAAGGGAACTCTTTTAGGCTTGGCTTTCTGGCTTTGGGATTTTACTGTTTTTGCCTACATTGTACTTTCATACCAAACAAAAAACAATTAAGGTTTAAAAGACTGAAATGTGTGTGAATGCCTTTCAGTCAGGACCATTACTGAAGATTAATTTATTTTTAATTTTTACAATGGATGTATGTATGGATGGATAGAACCTTATTCATCCTAGGGTGGGAAATTGTCATGTTACAGACAGTAGACAACAACATGTGCAGACAATCTTATTTTATCCAACTTATTTAGCTTTAATGTTTTTAACAGCTAATAAAAGACTAAGGACAGCAGGAGCGGCTGTGGCTCAGGAGGTAGAGTGGGTTGCCTTTTGACACGAAGGTTGGCGGTTTGATCCTTGACTTCTCCAGTCTACATGTCTAAGTGTCCTTGGGCAGGACACTGAACCCCAAATTGCTCCCAATGCATCAATCGGAGTGTGAACGTGTGCGTGATAGGTAAAATTGCGCTTAAGACTTAGAATAAAGCCCTGTATAAATGTGCGTATGAATGGGTGGATGAGGCTTGTAGTAAAAAGCGCTTTGAGTGCTCAGTTAGAGTAGAAAAGCACTATATAAGTACCAGCAATAGTCACGCTGAAACACACTAACTCACGCTAACCCAATAAATAAAACATCATATAAGACTGTTAACTCATATGAAGACCAGAATGGTTTGACACGAGCATTGTTTTGAGTTTCACGTGCTGTATGGTCAAAAATATTGGCCCACACTTCTTAGTCACTGAATTCAAATGTTTCATTCAGTCAGATTGCCACAGGTACAAAAAATCAAGCACCTGTTCTTTTCAAACATTTGTTAAAGAATGGCATTCTAAAGAGCTCACTTAATTTAAGCATGGTAAGGTACTGTATTAGTTTGCCACTACTACAACAGGTTCATTCATGAAATTAATTTCCTCCTAGATATCCCACAGTCATCTGTTAAGTGGTATTATTGCAAAGTGGAAGTGTTTAGGAACCACAGCAACTCAGCTACAAAGTGGCAGACCAGATACAATGCACTATGCATCGGGTACTGAGGCACATAGAGTGTAAAAGTGACCAATGCTCTGCTGACTTAGTATTTCTTGAGTTCCAAACCTCCTCTGGCATTAACATCAGCACAAAAATGGTGTGCTGAGTGCGTCATGGTGTGGGTGTTCATGGCTGAGCAGCTGCATGCAAGCCTTACATTACCAAGCACAATGCCATCATTGCAATCATATGGAGTGGTGTAAAGAATGGCGCCACTACTGGACTCTGGAACAGTGGAAATGTGTTTTTTGGGGTGAAGTATCACACTTCTGGCAGTCTAATGGACTTTAGACTTGCCACATTTTTTTCTAATTTTCTAATTTTTCTAAGTGTCAGAATTAGGAAAAAATATGAAGAAAATACAGTGCATGCCCCAAAGGCTTAAAGAACACTTTAAATAATGTGCTTTCAATAAATAAAAACTATTGACAGGCTGTGCATGGTGAACTGGACTGAGTCTGAGTAGGCCAAGTATAGGTGCGCCCAAATAGAAAAGAAAATGTCCCAAAAAGAGAGGAAAGATTTCTGTCTTCAGTGTTTGCCAATACAAGGAGAATGTTTTCTCCCTGACTGCTCATTGTGCCAACTGAAAAGTTTGGTGGAGGAGGGATAATTCTACAGGCTTGGCCTGGACCCCTTAGTTCTGGTGAACCGAAATCTTCATCCTTCAACTTACCAAGACATTTTGAACAATTCTATGCTTTCAACATTCACAATAGTTGACGTTAGTTTGGGGAAGGCCCTTTTCTTTTCCAATGTGATTGTGCCCCCATACACAAGGGCATAGTTGGATGAGTTTGGTGTGGAAGAACTTGACTGACCCACTCAGAGCCCTGAGGTCAACCCCATCAAACACCTTTATGATTAACTGGAACAGATACTGTGAGCCAGGCCGTCTCATCCAACATCAGTGTGTGACCTCACAAATGCTTTTCTGGATGAATGTGCAAAACTCTCACAGACACACTCCAACATCTTGCCCCAGTACTTTCTTATATAGTGTGCATATGGAAATGCATAGGAACGTGACACATCTATGAATTTAAATTTGAAATACAGTACATGAATTACTTTTACAGGTACAGTAGATGAATTTCATGGTTTTGTGGAGAAAATGTTTTTCAATCTGGGAAAAAACTTCCTGATTTCTTTCTTTAATTCAATGATTTATTTATTTAATTATTGTTTGTTTGTTTCAGGTACTTGTATGCAGTGGGACAGAGAGTCTGGAAACGCTGGAAAAAAAGATATTTTGTTCTCGTTCAGGTATGAAACTGGTGTGACTTTGGTGAATTTGCACTGATCTGTGATTGATTTGGAAATACATAAGGTTGAAGGTGTAATACCACAGCAGCGAGAAGTTGACATTTGAAGGATTTGATTCAAGCGGAGTTTTGGTCAGAATCCGTGGTAGCAAAAATACGAAGTCTGTGTGCCTCTACAATTCATCAAAACTTCAGCCTTCACAGATGTCCTCTCAATAGAACAAATACCTTTTCATAAACTTTATTCTTATTTTTATACTTTTATAGAGAATGTAGTCAAAAAGAAAGAAAACAAGAAAAAAGTTTAATCTTAAAGAAAATCATCTCACATGCTGCTGTACTTGAAAAGTTTTTTAACTCCACTAGTCTCCTGCTCACACAAAAAGCTATTTCATGTTTATTTTCTAAAATTCTCTTTGACACTTTTTTTACTTGAGCTGTTATTTACTTTCTGAACACTTGCTTAGTCAGGATCTTTCTTGAGCAAGGGCAGATAATAAAATTAATTTGGTCATTCTTTAATCAAAGTCTGTGAGAATGAAAGTTCTTTTAAAGGCATGCAAACATTGTGTTAACTCATCATGGCTCAGTGTAAGTGTTTGACAGTATTCTTTTTTGTTAGATGTGGTACGAAAAGGAAACAATACAGATGCACATGAGAACATCATTGTAACAAAATGTACCACCAATAGGAAACACTGTGTATCTTTAGAGGAGTTCATTTAAACATGAACGTGTTTCTGAATTTGTATAAAAGTGTGGCATGAGTTCATATAATCCCCTCACATATTTACAGTGGAGTCATAAGTTTTTGAACAATAGCACAATTGTTTTGTTAATTTTGCAGACTTTCAGCCTTAATTCAAGGGCATTGACAACAGAACTAGAATTATATCCATTTTATACATAAGTCTCCATTTTCAGACCTTCAAAAGAAGGTACTTTCAGCTTCTCTCTTTTCCCCCCAACAATGGACGAATCGACATATGCGATTTGGTACAGATTTTGCTTTTATCTTGGCCTGAGACCAGCACTAGGAGTAGATTGGCTTGTAAGCCCCAAAGCTGGGTTTGTGTCTTCTCACAGTTGCTAACTGGAGACTTTTCCTCTCAGAGCCAAATGAATAAACCACTACACCAATTGACTAACAAGCAATTCCATGGCCAGTTGAGGCCTCTATCTATATTTTTTCATGACGTATTAAACAGATAAAAGTGTAGTTTATTCGAAGTGAGGTCCAAAGTGATGGTGATACAACAGAAGCAGGCCATCATTAGGCTGAAAAACCAAAACAAACCTATCAGAGAGACAGCAAAAACTTTAGGCATACCCAAAACAATAATCTGGAATGCAATGGCCAGTTAAACAATACCAAAAGGCCTGGCAGACCACAGAAGACAGCTGAAGTGGTTGATCCCTGATTTCTTTACTTGGTTGAGCAAAAGCCCTTGACAACATCTAGCCAAGTCAAGGACATTCTCAAGGAGGTAGGTGTATCATGGTCTACAATCAAGGGATGCCATCATGAATACAGAGGCTTTACAACAAAGTATAAACCAATGGTTACACCCAAGAATAGGAAGGCCAGATTAGGCTTTGCCAGAAAACAGCTGGAAAAAATTCTTTGGACAGATGAAATCAAGATGAACTTGTACCAAAATGCTGGGAGGAGAAAAGACAAACACAGTGGAGACAAAGTTATGACATGGGCATGTATGGCTGCCCATGGAACTTGGTCAGTGGTGTTTATTGTTGATGTGACTACTGATAGAAGTAGCAGGATGAATTCTGAAGGGTATGGGGGCTGTACCCTCATCTGAGATTCAGCCAAATGCTGCAAAACTGATTGGACGGAGCCTCACAGTGAAAATGGATAATGACCCAAAGTACAGTGTAAAAGCAACTCAAGAGTTTCTCAAAGCAAAGAAATGGGATATTCTTTAATGGTCTGGTCTCAACCCAATAGAGCATCCTTTCAGTTTCTGAATACAAAACTGGCCGCAGAGAGACCTGCAAACAAGCAGCAAGTGAAGGCAGCTGCAGTAAAGGCCTGGCAGAGCATCTATAAGAGAGAACACGCAGCAATTGGTAATGTCAATGGGTTCTAGACTTCAGGTAGACATTGATCATTGACTGCAAAGGATTTCCATCCAATTATTAAACAGTCTCTGTATTTAAGATTACATTCTTTTTTAATTTTACAGAGGCAAAATTACAGGAAAAAAATCACTTATTGACAGTGTACTGTAATGTACTACTGTCAGTGCTTCCATTTGTATTCGTGGCAGTAGAATTCAGGTGTCTGTACTTGAGTCAACTACAGACCTATCAGAGGGAAGTGTGCTGCAAGTACAACAGACTTTATCTGCTGTTTGTAAGATCCTAAAATAATTGACAAATATTCATTTCTCACTCTGGAATCAAATCGTTAATGGCTGCTAATGTTTGAAAATGGGTAAAAGTATGTGGACGAAGTGATTTCACCTGTTTTGTTTGCAAAATCCTGTTTTTTAGGACTCAAGCTTTTGCTGTCACGATTGTTTTGAAAGTGGCTCAGATCTAACAGCCACTACATAACTTTGAATGGCAAAACACTGTTGAGCTAAAATAATTTTTAAAAAAAGTTTGTAGCATCTTGTTGATTGCTTGGTCAGCCTTACTGTAGCAGACTTCTTGGATGTTTTTTTTGATCAAATCGAAGCTGTGGTCCTCCAGTCCTCCTTGATTTGGATTAAGAATCAAGGCGCTCATGTTTTTGAAAGCGGATCTGTTTGTTCTAGTTAACAAAGGTGGTGTCAGTGCGCCTGCACTGAACTCAAAGAAACAGAGAAGTGCTTAAAAGTGTGATTAAACAAAAGATAACTCTTAACTTGTATAAAGATTTTTTCCCTTCCCCGTCTGACCTTAAGTTCCAATGGCTCATCTGGAGAACATATTTATGAATAAGATATGAAGAGAACATCAGAACAGGCTGTACATTTTCAGTATGTCTTTGTGGGACAACAAAGAAATAGGAAATAAGATGGAACTAAATACACACCTGTGTGTTTGAGGACTGTGTGTGCTTGTGAAGTGTTTTTTTCTTCCATGGTTAATCATTGTGCATCTTTGTCTTGAAGGTTAGTCAGTACACATTTGCCATGTGCAGCTATAGAGAGAAGAAGGCTGAGCCTCAGGAGCTGATGCAGCTGGAGGGCTACACAGTGGACTACTGTGACCCGCAGCCAGGTAGGCACATCTGAAATGTCTGCAATATACATACACAATACATACTGTGTGTCACAGGATTATTTTGGGAAATTTCTAGTCTCTGTGTCTTTATCCAAATGTCCAGATTGCCCACATACAAAAAGAGAAACAGATTTACAAGTGCATAACAGGTCTGTGACAGCTGTAAGGAAATTCATCAAATCCGCATGAGGTTGAAATTCAGATTTTTTTTGGTGTGGCCTAGTCTGTGTTCAAGTAGCTTCTGAAACTCAACTGTTAAAACATGTTTAGGAGGTTTGTTGTCTATATTATGAAGAAAAAATGGCATCCATTTACACTATTCTGATTTTAACAAAGACTTAATAAATGTACCTTCAGCTGCTCCCTTGAATTTTCTCCAAGATGTTGCCACGGCAGATTAATCTGCATCAGTAATTTAACAGAGGTTTTATGCTGGATGGCCTTCCTGACACACCCTCCATAGTGAGAGAACTTTTATTAGTGCCCTTAGCTAAACTTATGGATTGAACCACGTGCCATGCACTTATATCCATGAAAGTATTGGTATTTTTACCAATTCATAAAAAAGGCCATTTGCGAGGTTAGACACATCATCTGTTTTAGCTCATGGGGTTGAGGTCAAGGCTCTTGGGATCAACCATCCAAAGCAACAGACAAAGCACAAGAGAGGGTGAAGAACAGAGTGCAGGCAGGGTGGAGTAAGTGGAGACGAGTGTCAGGAGTGCTTTGTGACAGAAGGATAGCAGCAAGAGTGACCAGGATGGACAGGATTAGAACTGAGTTCATCAGAGGGACAGCACAAATTAAGAAGTTTGGAGACAAAGTCAGAGAGGCAAGGCTGAGATGGTTTGGACATGTTCAGAGGAAGCATAGTGGATATGTTGGACAAAGGATGTTGAAGACGAAGCTGCCAGGCAGGAGGAGAAGAGGAAGACCACAGAGAGGGTTGATGGATGTAGTGAAGGAGGACATGCAGAGGGTTGGTGTGATGGAAGAGGATGCAAGGGATAGGATGAGATGGAGGCAGATTATCCGCTGTGGCGACCCCTAACGGGAGCAGCTGGAAGAGAAAGAAGAAGAAGAAGTAAAAGAAGGTTGAGGTCAAGGCTCTGTGTGGGCTAGTCAAGTTCATCCACACCAAACTCATCCAACCATGTCTTTTTTGTCTTTGCTTTGTGCACTGGGGCACAGTTTTGCTGAAATAGAAAGGGCCTTCCCCAAAATGTTTCACAAAGTTGGAAGCATAGAATTGTCCAAAATTTCTTAGTAAGCTGAAGCATAAAGATTTCCCTTCCCTGGAACTAAGGGACCCAGGCCAGCCCCAGAAAAACAACTCCACCGTATTTGCTTTTTCGCTGCTCCAGATCCAGTGGTGACATTCTTTACACCACTCCATCTGGCTCCTGGCATTGTGCTTGGTGATGTAATGCTTACATCAAGCTGCTCAGGGACAGGAAAGCACACCATGAAGCTTCCAGCACACAGTTATTGTGTTGATATTGATGCCAGAGGAGGTTTGGAATTCTGCAGAGCAGAGTCAGCAGAGTGCTAGCAACTTTTATTCACTATGCATCTCATCACTTGGTGACCCCACTCTGTAACTTTATGTGCTCTGTCAGTTTGTGGCTGAGGTCCTGTGGTCCCATAATGCTTCTACCTTGAAATAATAGTACTTAAAGCTGACCATGGAACATCTAGGAGGGAATAAAATGACTTGTTGTGATGGTGACATTCTATTCCCAAATCTCCTGATCTCTTTAGAAGGATCCGCTCTTTCAAAAATGTTGGTAAAGGCAGACTGCATGACTAGGTGCTTGATTTTATACATCTTTAGTAATGGCACTGAATGAAACTCCTGAATTAAATAACCCAATACTTTTGCCCATATAGTGCACTTTAAGAAAGCATATAATTTTTAGTAATGTGAAGAAGTGCTTTATGACAAATGCCATTTTTTTAATGTTTTTATTTTTTTTCTAACTTATGGAACAAAATCCAATACTTCCTGTTCCTGTTAAGCTCACTTTTTCTTAAACTACCATTAACGGCAATTTCAAAAGCTATATTTATATGAAATGTTAATATTTGTAACTGTTACAAATTCAGAACAGGGCAGGTCAGAAAAAAATCATGAGGCTGACCACTGGATCAAGAAGAGCTCAGCAGTTATCTGTGACCATCAGTAAAATGATGGCAGCATGTTTAATTTCCATCTGTGGAACGTTTCCAGCACCTCTTTGAAATTAAGGCATTTCTGAAGGCAAAAGGGTCCAACCCAGTACTTGCAAGGTGTACCTATGAAGTGGTCAGTGACTCTTTTCAGAAGGTTCAGTTTATGAGGGCTCCCATTAGGTAAAGTGAGCAGCTTTTTTCGTGATGTTCTTGGTGACAGTTCCCCATAACGAATTCCACAGAGGTATACATCTCAACAAGAGCAGTGGTTTGAATGCTCCCAGACAAGAAAAGCTCCTTACATTACAACCATCAAATTATACAGACCGTAGTGGCTTCCTTTACCAGTAAGTTTTCTGATGATTAATTTAGGTAATTTTCAACACCTGTTCAAAAATTCTCTGTAAATATTTTTCAAATGCATTTTTACTGGTTTCTTGTGTTATCACTTTTAGCATTAAATTTCATTGCTTGGTGAGAATTCAATTACAGACTTTTCAAGCATTTAGTAGAACTGTCTCATCAGTAAGGAAAATTAATCATAACACCAGTTAACACATTAAAAATAGTAACATAATGCAACATAAATCAAAACTGATATACAATGTCATTTCCAAGCAGGAAGATTTGCAAGTGCTGCCTCTTCATTATTCTTTCTTTGAATTTTGGCTTCCCTTTTTTCTCCTCATCAGGCCTGCAAGGCGGTCGTGTGTTTTTCAATGCAGTGAAAGAAGGTGACTTGGTGATGTTTGCCTGCGACGATGAGCAGGACCGAGTGCTGTGGGTCCAGGCCATGTACCGGGCAACTGGACAGTCCTACAAACCGACCCCCCCTGTACAGAACAAAACCACCAACTGCAGAGGAGGAAACCAGAAACCAGCGTCCCCCATCAGTAAGTTCTGACTTTCACTCAGTATAATTTTTAATGATTTAAACGTGAGCACTGAAAAGAAATAAACAGCGGCCAACCAAAGAAAGTGCTTTCAATCCCTTTCAGAATAAAACATGACCTGTGATGCCACACACTACTGTGTAAGTTTGGCTCACAAATATCCTTGCTTAACTGCAGTAATATAATAAATAGGCTTGGTAATGTTTCTTTAATCAAAGTATAGGCATTTCCTCTGATATTATGAGAATCCAGATTTCTTTCATAAAGAAATCACTACTGTAACACACAGAGTTCATGTGTGTTATTATGTATATAAAAGACTCCTTCTGCTTACAACCTTTATTTACCTATAGAGAAAAGACACAGCCTGAATTGTTTCTGTTAAACGTCGTGCTTCAAGTGTTTCTCCAAATTTGAGAAAAAGATTCGTCTTATATGGTTGTTTTTTTCTGGGTTTTCTTGTAGTCTTTAAATAATGGTATCTCATAAAGATGGTTTCTGCTGGTGTATGGCTGCACAATGCAGACTGAAAATATGCGAATCCCTTGGAAAAATTTGAATGTTCTTTTGTTTTACAGTGACATTAAAAATGTAGCCAAATCTTGTTGTTCTGTATGAAATATCAGGTCAGTTCCAGTTTGATCTCTCCATGGATAAACCTGAAAACTTTATTGTTGCTTAGCCACATTTCCATAAAAGAAGTGCCTCCCAATAGCAAAGCATTCTGGTACTTCCTCATGACCCTAGCAAATCCACATTATGAAGTGGACCACGAAAGCTGCGTAGAAACGTCATATTGTGCTTCTTTCTCAGCGTCGACTCAGGGTTGAAGTGAAGGCTTCTAAAGGGGTAGCGACTATCACTCAAAATTGGAAACCAGATTTTTTTTTGTATCCAAAACACAATCCAGCTGACAAGAAGTGATCATCGCCCTGCATAATTTTTTTACTGAGTGATAGAAAAGAACTTGATCACACAAGTAGACAATTAGCAGGAAACGATAAACAGGTGACAGAACAGTCACGAACACTTTCTTGTTAATCTGATGTCGTCTGAACATGTGTGCTTCATGTCTGAACGAGCTCCCAGGTCACTTTGTCATAACAATTATGACAGCTTAGCAACATGCACGCATCACTTCCAACTCAGGATAGGTCCAGATGAATGCTGTGACCTTAATGGAGAGGCAGGATGTGAATGTGAAATTTGGCAGGTAGGGGAATCGTGGCTGATTTACAAGCCCTAGCTAGAATTTGGTGGGTGAATCTAACCAGCATCATCGATTTAAATTTATATTAATGTCTGCTACTCTTGATGTGACCTAACATTTACCATGAACACCAACCACAGCCTGCTCTGCACCAGCCCAACATCAGAATCAGAATCAGAATACTTTATTAATCCCTGGGGGGAAATTTCTTCATACATATCAGTATTACTGTAAACATCACATGGTACTGCAAACTAACCCAGTTTAGCCTGCACTAAACTAACGGGGTTTTTTTTTTTTATGCAACTTTTGAACAGCACGACAGTACTAAATATGTTTTTCAAGATGTTTCACAAAGGTATAACTTCAGCAATGCAATATCTGATTAAAAATTGAATTAGAAAGTAACATGCAAAATCTAACTTGCTAAAATGCCACTTGCTCTGCAGTCCTTACCTTAGAAAATAATCTCTCATCCTCCTCTCCTGCCTGCTCTTTCTGTCTTACATCCTTCTCCATCTCTGAGGGAAATTATTGTGTGTATTTTTTCTCTCTTTCCCTGGGAAGTACAGCAATTGTACATTTAGCAGTTTGTGTAGTTGATGTTTGTTGAGTTGTTTTAAAAGTTTCTTTTGCAATTACCTACCACTTAAAAAACATTACTCACTTCTCTTGAGTAGCACTTGCTGGATGCTGAATTACCTGCACCATGAGCACAGGAATGAGAAAGGTAAAAAGGAGGTGTTGAGGGTTGAAGTTGTGGGTTGTCATTTTTTTTCTCAGCCAGACAAAAGCGCAGGAAAAACTATGTCGCTCAAGTCGACAGTGTTTTGTATTAATCTGCTTATCAGATTAAAACATTCATTGTCTGAAGGTGCTAAAATGTTGTTCAGGATCGTTCCAGCCCACTTTAACCCCCGTGCAAAGACACATTCAAGATTACCATCACATATATCTTTCTGGAAACTCTGTGAGTGCTCAGAGCACTGAAGGGCATGATTTTTTTGGAGGGTACCATAAATAGCAGTAACGTGAAAAAACAAGGTTGCAAACTCTGACGCTTTTAGTGTGAGACACCTCTCAGTCTCTGCCTCACCCTTCCCTAACCAGTCTCTCAAAAGCCTCGATGCTGCTCTTTTCTGAAAAAAAGGATTGTATGGTTTTTTCTTCACACAAGACAAAGTTTGAACATCAGAATCTTTCCACATTGTAGCATTAATTTTGGTTCATAAACATCACAGAGTGCAAAAGACACATTTTGGGTGCCTTTAGTTGCAGGAAGTTGTAACAGAACACTCCAGTTTTCACCATGTTGAGGTTTCCCTCATTCACTTTGCGCAAAAATTTCCCACCTTATACTTACACTATGAAGAAAGAGTCTGTGACATTTGACTTAAGGACAGTTAGTAGTGCCATTTTCAAAGTTTTCATTCATGCACACAGTAGTAAATTCATTAATTATCAATAATGGGCACCAGGCCTGAATCACTCTGACAGCTTGTAGAACCACCTTTAGCAACAATAACTTGAAGTAACTGTTTTCTGTATGACTTTCAGTCTAATTGGGATTTGTGAACATTAGTTTATGGACATCTCTCTTAAGATCTTGCTACAGCCTTTCAATCAGGTTATGGTCTGAATGTTGACCATTTTGGCCATTGCACTTCCTTGATTCTTTTTCAGCTGTTCTGTTGGGGATTTGCTTGCGATCATTTTTCAGTTGGATGACCAAATTTCAGCTAAGCTTTCGCTGTCAGACAGATTTGAGTCTACAATACTTGGGTGTTCAGAGGAGTTCATGATCATGATCATATTCATGATCAGCTCAATGACTGCCATGTGCCCAGGTCCTCTGGCTGTAAAACAAGTCCAAATCATCAGCTGTCCAGAAACATGCATGCCACTTGTGTTTGGTGTTGACCAAACATGGTGCTGTGCAATATGGCCAAAGATTTCCATTGTGTTCTTGTCTGTCCAAATGACATTGTTAGAGTAGCCTTTTGGTTTGTTCAGATGCATTTTTGCAACTCTAGGCCATGTTGCCATGTTCTTCTGAGAGAGAAGAGGTTTTCTCCTGCAACCCTTTCTAACAAACTTTTGTAGCCCTTTTTTAATTTTACTACCATAAACTTTAGCATTTAACCTGTAGAGTCTGAGATGTAGCTCTGGGGATTTTTGCAGTTTCTTTGAGCATTGCACGGTCTGACCTTGGGGTGAATTTGCTGGGACATTCACTTCTGGGAAGATTTTTCCATTGTGCTAACAGAGATCTGAATGCTCCAGACCTTGCTGATGATCAAATGTACTTGATTTGCACCTGGCTGGTCTAATTCCTGTGGAAGCAGTTGGGGTTTAGTTAATTTTTCTGCATCAAGTTCTGAAGAACTTTTTCACAGGATTAATTGTATATTTTAAGAAAATTCCTGTTGTAGAAGGGGTTTAGATAATACTGATGGTTGAAGGCAAAATCTGAGGGGTTCAATATCACTGCCTTTTTACCTCAGTGTTGAAGGAGACACAGTAAAACAAGATTACTCCTTAGCTTTATAAATGTTTAAAACTGACAATTTTAAGTTTCAACTCATCTTTTACACTTTTCTCTTCCTTTCCATCACACATTTCCTGTTTTGCTGCCTTCTTTCCTTTGTACACAGTGTGAACTGTCTTTCATTACTCAAAGAAAGTCAGACAGCTTGCTCTGAGATCAGGTTTTGTTTTTGTGTATGTGTGTGCTGATTGGTTCTATGCCCACACACAAACACTCACAGCAGGAATCAGATCGAAACAGGTTAACAGCGTGTAAGGTTGTACTGCTGCGTGAGCAGTAAAACACACACAAGGTAAGACAGGATGGCAGAGATGAAAGAAAGGGATGGAGGAAAGACAGTGCAAAGACAAAAATAAAGGACAGACACACCTTTATTTAATACATCGCCACTGGGTATCCATTTTTCTTACTCGCTTCTCATTTTCCTGACATGCCTCCCTGCTTTCTTCCTTCTTGGCGTCAGAAATCTGTCTGTTTTCCTCCTTTTATCTCAGTTTTCTCTTCTGTCCCTTCACCTTTTTTGTTTTTTCTGCATTTTCTTTTGTTCCCTATTTTCTTGTCTTTGTTTTTCTTTCTTA
>VUQH01034116.1:7264-21865 GCA_015106775.1 Etroplus canarensis
GTGGTTTTGTTTTTTTTTTTTTTTTTTTTAACCTACTAAGTCTGTCCTCACTTCCTCCTTCATGCAGATTTCCTCTGACTTGTCTAATACTGTATATCTTCCATATATGTCATCTGTGAAGGCTTCAGGCCAGGCTACTCTTTTCATACTTTGAAGACAGAGTTAACATGATGTAAAGATGCTTCAGCAGCATCAAATGCATCAGATGTAACACTCGGAGAGCAAGCCAGACCTACCCTTGGCCTTTACATTTATCATTCTTCTTCAGGACTAGCTAGAGGGGTATGAATGTACAGCACATATTAAGATATCTTATACATGGACCATTGATGTCTCACAGAAGAGGGAGCTTGTGAGAACATATTCCTATGTCTTGTCCTGAAGTTTGCAAAGTGGTGTGTAGGCATGCCACTGCTTCAGGAAAATTTGGTATAAAGAGATTATCCAGAGGTGATCATCAATAATTGATGGAGAGAATGTGAAAGCATGAAACATAAAACAGTGTAAATGCCTGTACTTCTTTGAACCTATCATTAAAATATTTATTGTGCTCGACTGTTGTCAGCCTTAGTTAAAGGTTACCTGTCTGGGTTTGTTTTGAGACCCTCCATTTCTTCCTTCTGTTTCTCCAGTTTATTTTTTTTCAAGATTCAATATTTAAATGTTCCATTTCTAAATTTGAACAAACATGAAATCACCATTGTTCTACTCCCTACCTCTGTAGTGCGTCGTATAAATGCATAAAATAAGCATACAGCATTTCTTTATTTATCTTACCAGTTTTAAAAATTAAAGAAGAAAAAGCTTCATTATAAAAGCTACATTAATCAATAATGTTCATTTTTGAAATTCTTGCTGCCTTTTTGCAATCCATTTGATTTGAAATGCTTAACTGCCATGACTTAAAATGAGACAACAGTGATCGTGAAAATGAAAAATGCCTGTTAAGATTTTTAAGTGAGTCTCACCATGATATCATGTGCATTAAGTGAAACATATAATATAGAGTTGCTTTTCATAGCTGTTCTTTAAAACAAATAGTCTGCGACTCAAACTGGGAGGTTGTCTAAGACCACTGCAGTGTCTGCGAAGTGGACACGAGGTCATTGGTTTGCCAAATGAAAAGTGAGCTAAGTAAGTCAATCTTCTCCAATATGGGATGTGCTTCTGATTCATTTTATATCTCAGGGTGTTTTCCCCCTCAGCTCTCATCATCTGAGAATTAGTCACTACTCTGGCTCCAGTCAGGGTGGAGGTCAGGCAATTTGACCAATGGGACTAATTGCCCTAAGAGAGTAGGAAGTCTGCATAAGAATAACTGTGACAATGGAGTGCACTAGAGTGTCATATATTAAAAATGAAATAATTACCCAGTCTTACATGATTATTAGCTGCAAGGATACCACAGGATCTGTGTATCAAACGATCATTGATTAGTGTGATGGTACTTGAATTACTGTGATAACAATGTCAAATTTGCTTAACTGGTCCTGCGCAACTCTTACTCCTTTAATGCAAACCTGTCAGATCTGATGAGTTTCACCTCTCAACACCTTTTTATTCTACAGTGGATATTTTGACTTTTCACATTAGAGAAGGCACCGGTGCATTAACGATGGCTGCATTTCACTAAGGGGAGGCTCTACTCTTGTGAATGCTGTTTCACTGTAATTGCGTACTGGCATGCTCGATGGAACTGCGTCTGTATTCTTCCCCTAATGTGACGTGTCAAAATGTCTTCTATGAAAAGGGTTTATTGGTATCAGTTGTGGGCCATTGGGTTTATAGTGTTTCTCAGTCAAGTGGTGGGTCTTGCAGAGTTCTATATTATCTGTATCATTTATTTAACTGAAGTTAAGGTACACAGATGGACAATTTTCTACAAATTTCTTCTGGTACAAATTACTATTCCCGCTTTTCCTGGCCACGAGCCACAAGCCATTGTCACAGCAGAATATGTAATGGCTAAGTTTGCCCACAGTGGATTTTTATGTATGTATGTATGTATGTATGTATGTATGTATTTATTTATTTATTTATTCTTTCAATGAAGGTTGTAAAGCTGCCTACTATTTTGAAGTCAAAAGCTTCAGCCTTTCCAATCAGAGGACTTACGTGCTCTTTTCTCCTGCTCTTTTCACAGAGGATCTTCTTCCACTAGGCTTCCCTAACATTGACATGGGGCCTCAACTCAAAGTAGTGGAGCGCACACGAACAGCCACCATGCTCTGTGCTGCCAGTGGCAACCCTGACCCAGAAATCACTTGGTACAAAGACTTCCTGCCGATTGACCCCAGTACAAGTAATGGACGAATTAAACAGTTACGCTCAGGTAAGGAAAGCTAAAGCATTATTTTGCTTCTGACTAATGTAAGCACTTTTTTCAATTTCCCAGAGCATTTTGACAACACTTAGTCACAGGCATTATGTTGCAGCAGATTTCACTGAGAGTTGCCTTCTGAATAGGGAAGCAGTAGATCAAGTGACCCGAGAATTCATTCAACTGATATAAATGACTAATCATTATGTTACACTACTTATTATATTATGATAAAGACATGAATATCGCCCAAAGCACATGTTTTCAAAAACTATCTGGTATAAAAAAACATATCAGAATTGTATGTGGGCTTAAAAATACTTAGATGCTTATTTTTGTAAACTTTTTAAATATAAGTTAACAGGTGCGAGCTTTTAAAGTGAAGCACAACAGCTGTTGTATATGTTGTTGTAACCATTGCTCACCACCAAAAGATAGTGATGGATGTTATGTTTTAAAGTGTGACATTGTAGAATCAGGTCAAATTATTCACAACATCCCACAAATGTGTCAGCAGACAATGAGAGCAAGGTCCATGTTCTACTGACACACTCGGTGGTGGATATGTTGTCTTGTTCCCATTGATTAAACCCCACTGAGAGGCCCAGTAAAGCAAAGCCTAATTATATAGCTAATTAAGTGCAGGCCCTCGGGTGGCTCTGGGCAATAAGGGGTAGATATTTTAGGTCAATGATTTGTCACTATTTGAAAAATCCTATAACTCCTGTTTGATTTGTTGTTGCAAACATAGATCAGGGTAGACACTGCTAAATAAAGGGTCTGTTGCCATTCATTTCCTGCCCTAGATGTGGCCCTTGAGAGCTGTACTCCCAAAATAATCAATTTGTCATCTGATTATTCATGGCTTGCCTAATACAGCAAGCCAACATTTCAGTATATTTTCAATTTTTAGGTATGGTTCAGCTTTAATTTATTAGTAGCTCCAGTTTTAAAGCAGATTGAGTTTTGGATTGAATTTTAAAATTTGAAATTAAAACTTGAAATATATGACTGCTACTTATTTGTGATTATATGGTTACCTTCTTGTGAGTTGTTCTTGCCAGCAGTGCTTTTTGGACATTGTTTTTTTTAACTGGAATGTTATCTTTGGTCTTTAAACTACTATGAAACTGATTAGAGGGTATGAAACATAGGGGATTAACAGTACTAGCAGCCAAAGGCAATACAGGAGCCCTCTGCTTCTTTAATCCACCACATTCACTGTTGCACAAAAGTCAGTTTCATAATAATGCTTTCATAAAATTTTGTAACTTAAACATAATACCACAGGTTAAGTTTCATTATCATGTTGTAATAAATCGTTTTTATGACATTAACATGTAAGTTAAATTCCATGCTACAGGTTATTAAACTTCATTGTACATTCCAGATATTCAAGCTTTTATTAAACAGGAACATACTGAGATATGCATTGACAGGTTGATTTTATCATTATAATCAAATTTTGAGACATTGGTGTTCGTTTCTCAGGTACATTTGGAAATGGGTAGGCTTTTTCCTCAATCAGTAATTTTCTTAAGTCCTACTGTATTATTATTATTATTATTATTATGTGAAGGGTCAGTACTTCTTAAAAGATTAGTTACTTGATAACCTGGTTAACATGGCTTTTTGAGTTGTGTGCCTCTGTGGATAATCTACAAAGTAATTCAACTTGCTGTCTCTTGTCTAATCTCTGTTCCATCTGTCTTTTTTGTTTCATGATTTTTCAGTTGTCTTTGTCCAGTGTAACTGAAACAGAGTTTTTTGTTGTCTCTGTTTTTCCTAATGTTTTGTCTATATTTGTGTCTGAAACTCTGATGTGCCTCTGTCCACATCGCAGTCTTCAACACATTTCATTTGATTGTGACCTGAACACAAGCTAAAGCCGGCTAAAGAAAAAAAGAGCATAAGTCGATGACACTAAAATTTATTTTACAACTGACAACTAAATGTATTAATTAGATTCTCACAAAAAATAATCACCTAACTATCATAAAAAATTGTTAACTAAATGCATTGCAACTTGAGTGGAAAAATTGATTGTTCCTCCAATTATATCTCACGGTAATAAAAACTACTAGCATTCTGATGTGGTACACAACACCAAACAAAACTTCACTACTTGGAAAGTCACTTTTAACCTCAACCTTAATTAAACTTTTTTTTTTTTTTTTACCTGTTATTTACCTCTTATTTCTTTTCCATTTTCAGAAACCTTTGGTAAGTGATTTGCAAAGCTTAGCATACCAGCCCACTATCCTTGAAGCACATGGCATATTTAAACTACTCTTCAGAATGCATGATTTCCCTTTGCTTCCTTCACCCTTGTCCTCCAGTTCTTCGTGTTCCTTACCTCCTCCTTCTGTGTATCCTTAATTTTTTATTTCACACAATCTTTCTAGTCTCAGCTATGTATTCTTTCACTCCACTACAGTAGGATTTATAGTAGAAAGACACGATGCTTTGAAGAAGCATCATAGCCCACCTTCAGCAGCATATGTTTTCTTTAAGAAGACCCTATGAGAGATTCTTTTCTTCATATGCATATGCATAGTAAGTGATATGAGTTTCCCAGTTCAGAACTTTTCCACAGTATTTTTGCGCATGTATTGGTGGGATTCCGTGGTTGCCTTGGAAGTAACCTTAAGTAATGTTGCCTTAAATGATTTTCTCCTATGAGAATTTACTCTACTGATGTCCCCATCTTATCTTCTTTTTCCCCTCCTTATGGTGTGTTGCAAGACTCAGAATCAGAATCAGAATACCTTATTAATCCCAGGGGGAAATTACTGCAGGAGACTAGGTAAATAATTGGACTTTTTTGGAACCTGAGATAATCATTCTTTTCAGACATAGCCTGAAGCATTTTTAGGCTGCGTAATGAGATATATAGCAACCACCATTCTTGAACAATGTGCATCACTAACAGTGTCATTTAACTTGTTTTATTTGTTTTCACAATAAAACTTTGCGAGGCCGCCATCTTCTCATCCGCTTGGCACTTCTAGTTGCCATCTTTGGTCCTTAGGTTTTAGTAGTTCAGATCTTTTTTCTTTTTTTGCATTTATAAATGCACTTAAGAAATCCCTAAAACCTGGTTCCTGACAGCCTCTGCCTTTTTTTCCTGAAGTTCTTCTGGTGTGCTGATCATTGTTGACAGTTTCTGGGGCTTCTGTGTTTGCATCAGGCACACTCTCAAGCCTCAGGGGGTGACTCTGGTGGGCCCTCTGCCATAAATGGTGGTTAAATAGAAAGCGGAGAGAAGCAGGAGAAGGAGAACATGGGAAATGAGCTGGCGTGTATAATTTCAAAAGCATTTTCAGGTTCCAGCTCCTGCGAAGAATTCCCAGTCTCTCTGATTTGACCTTTTGTTATTAAAAAATGAAATGTGAATGCTGATCTAAATGATTCACACTTCAAAACCAAGGAAATAACATCACAGTTCCAGTTTAGATACACGTAGTATTGTTTGCAACATAGCTTGCTAGCTGACAGAATAGTTCCATATGTTCCATTCGATGCTTTGCTGTCAGGAAGTGATATTTGCATCAGGGTTTCCTGAGGAGCTCCTCCAGAGGTGTGCAGGGAGCCTGACATTTCTTATTTTCCCATGGCTGCAGACCTCCAGGCCTCCCAAGCCTCGTCAGCCAGAACAGATTAACTACTGGCCACAATGACAGTAAGAGGATGGGCAAAATGTATTCTGTAGATTAGTGTCCTTTTTTATTATAAGGGTTTAAAATCATGACCTGACATTAGATGGCTCCCTTACACACAAGTTTGTGCTCATATGAATCATACTAAGCTTAGTTAGAAGACATTCAAATCTGATGTCATCAAAACCTGAGAGTGGCTAGGACCTCTGCAGGTGTGGTAACAACAGCCAGGTCATCCCTGAGACCTGCTGTGACACTACCAGAATCCTCGACTAGTATCTGTGGTGATGAGAAGGTCAGCCAGACGCTCTCTTGAGGGTGGTCAGATTTTGACACTCAGCCATTCACGCAACCCTATTTGCCTCACACGCAGATGGGCAACATCTCTGGCCAGAGGCAATCTGGCCATCTGGCTGTAGCCTTTAATAATTTTTTAATATATTCAGAAGGTTGTTTAACGAAACAGCTGCGGTGTTCTGTAGAAAAAAATAATGCCACATTTGATAATATGAGGAGGACAGCACCATGTTGAGATATATTTAGGTCATTGTCATCCTAATCTGATCAACCCCTGGCTGACCAAAGCCTAGATGGGAAGCTTATGGCCATTAAATTGCATGCCCATAATACAGGTAGATTTGCCATTGTAATTGAATATTGGCTAGCCTTGTGGACCCAGCCTCCCTGGTCTTCCTCAACAAAGTTTTATTTTTTCATTCTCATGCTTTTTACATTAAAAACTTCCAGCCAATTCCTGCTCTCTCTCAAACTTCTTCCTTCTCTGTCGCTCTGTTATCCCTCATCCTCCTCATTATACTCCTTGCTTTCATTACTTTATCTCAGTTTTGTCTTCCTGTCTTTTAAAAGATCCATGTGATAGCCCTCCCTTTACAATCCTGCTGCATTAACCTTAACCTTACTCTAACCTTAACCTAACTTTGACCTTAACCTCTAACCTTCAACTAGTAACCTTAACTCCCAACTAAAATCCATCTCAGCTAAAGCAAATTAAAACAGCTTCCTGCAACCTCTAATCAAATTCTAACTTTATAACAATGTAACCTTCCCAGCCCCATTGCCCTTTTGTCTTGTGATCACCTTATGATTATATGGTCTCCAGAATTATTATAGAAATTGATTTTTTTTTTTAAAGTCACTTTGGTTTTGCCTGGTTTTTCAATGATAACGTGATCACTGTGGCACGTCTAAGCACAATACACTATTTATGTCTATGTAGTGATTATACTCTTTTAGGGTGGGCTTAGTTGACAAATACTGAAAGTAAGATGTACATTTACATTACTTATTGACATTTCTGAAATGCTTTGTGGCAAAAGATCACCACTCTGGTCTTCCAGTTTAACCACAGTGTGGACAATTACAACAATAAATGTAATACTGAGGATTTTACAGTAATGTTAATGTCAACAAATGCAGACTTTAACACTATAAATGCAGATTGTTTAACATATTTTAAAATTGTATCACAAAACACAGACCAATAGGGCATCTCTGAAAAAGAACTTAATAGGTGCATTGTAAACCAGGCAGAACTTCAAACTCAGTGACTGAATCCTAATTGCTGGTATCACAAAAGATGACTCCTGCACAGAAATAGAATAACAATCTGATCAGAAAATATTGAATATTTCAATTCAACTACCTAGTCACTCACAACCCTTATTTTACTGTATAAAATGTGGAAAATATTGGCACGAGTGCACATTTTAAGTCCAATGGCCATGCATGAGTGTTATTTCCACACCTGTGAATAGATATAGAAGTATCATCAGCTTGCTGTCAAGCTTGTTCCACTACTCATTGAATCTGTCAGTAACAGGTGGAAAAAAGTGTAATTAAACAGACTACTATAATGATAAGAAAAAATGAGTAATCCCCCCGGTATTCTGATTCTGATAAGGTTCTCCAAATGCAAAACACCAGTTCAAATGCAGAACAACTGCCCATAGCACTATTTTATCACACATCAGTAAATCATCCTTGCTGTGATTTCTCAATTATAATTACTCACACATTATTTAAAAGATGGGCTATCTTACAGCTGAGGTAAAATGTCACCCTTGAGAAAGGGAAACTTACCTAAGCAGCGTCTCTATTTTCTCTATTTTTTAGGCTTTATGCATGACTGCTTACGTATACATGGGCCAGACCACTAATGTTAGGCTCAGTGGATAGTGAGTACCCTTGATCCTTAGCCCTGTGGCTGCAGGCGGTCTATGCCAAGCAGGGATAACCAAGGACACATTGTTGTCCTAAATCATCTTTTGGTTGACAAATGTGGCCTAAGCAATAATAAGATACGCAAAAGCTCAAAAAACAGGGAGAAAGAGAGAAAATTAATAGAACAGTTCAAGGAAGAAAATGAAAAGGAATTATGAAAAACAGTCAAGAGTGGAAGGACGGTTTAATTTGAATTTGAAGGGGTTTAAGTTAGGCTGACTTCCCTTCCCACACCCAAGCTTTGCCTATAAGGGATGCATTTTACAACACAACATTTCAGACTACTCTTAAAAAGCCCAGCAGCCAGTGACTGGATAAGCTCAATATTTTATTGTCCCTAATGGGACATTTGGCTTGCATTCAGCCATGTAACACAATACAGACCACAATAAACAAAGATAGAAAAACATACAATACTCAGTAAAATGAAACAATGAGAAAAGCCAGGAGATTGAATGACTAGGGAGAAGGAATGAAACTAGAGGTAAAGAGTCTGTCTGTCACAGTTAAACAGGTTTATGACTTGTAGGATAAATAAGAACTTCAATCTGTCAGATTTAACTTGCACTTGCCTGAAGGTACAACTTGAAATTTGAGCTTAGTTGAGATTCCATTCCTCCCTTAACATGTCAAGGTTTAGCACTAATGTGGACACCCAGTATTGAATAGTGGCAGCTTTAACCGTCTTTGCAGACACCTTTTTCAAGTTCAGTCAGCTGGGAAATATGCATGTACCACAGGAAGATAACATGTTAACATACAAAACCAAACCACTCATGCTTGCCTCATCACCCTAAGTTACAGCCATGATAAAATATATGCCACAACCCCAGGTTTCTTTAACTATATTAAAAAAAAGATAACGATAAGCTAATGCAGTATGCCAACTGTATAAATCTCACCATTGTTTTGTGATACCAGCAATAAGATTTTTTTTTTATAGTGAAGTCCCCAATTTTGTACAAGATTACCTAATTAGTTTGATAACCAAGTCTCAGTGAACCATCTAACCCAAACACCTCCTAACGATTTCTAATATTAACCTTGATCTTGACTGATGTTTTGTCTTCATTTTTGTGTCTCCTCCAGTGGGTACCCCGATTCGAGGTAAGATGTTTAACCATCACGATAAAAACAGGAGAAAAAGGAGAAAAAAAAAGAATTTAACTGAAACATAACCAGAATATAACCGCTTTTAATTTCACCACAGTGACTAAGCAAGGGAAACAAGCAGGACTTTCCTGTTTTAAAAAATGACACAATATTTCTATTTCTACTAACATTAAAACGTCATCTGTGTTTGTGGTTTGTGTGACATTGGTCATGTATGTTTCATGTTTCATATTTCACTCCCATGTCTAATGTCAACACTGAGGTACTGTTCTCCCATCTGTGTGTGTCCTGTGTTTGTGTCCACCTACTATTTCCTCTACATTAGCAGATTCAGAAAATTTCAAATTATGAAACACAGTGGATGGATAGTGAGGGCTGTTACCTTTGCTAGGATTTGTGATTTTGTACCTATGACAATGAAATTTTAGGGCATAGACAGAGCAATGGTATACTTAAATGTTGGTTGATTTTGGTAAACTGTGTAGCATCCTCCCATTTCTTTCTTCTCCGTCTTTGCTTTAATATCCTCCTCATGTGTACATTCACAGACATTAGCCACATATGTTGAATGTGCGTCCCTCATAAAGATACTCCTTATATGTAGGGGGAATAGCCAGCCAAGATTATTTTTCAGTTAATCAACTCACGTTACTCTGCAGGATGGAAACCTATAAAGGCAAAATTAGGAAGGTTGCTGAGTGCAATGACTGCCTGTTCAAAAAAAATCCAGCATGTGCATCCTTTTACCATGCAAAAGAACAGCTTTTCTAATGTCAGGGGATGAATGGCTGAATAGAAGGATATCAAGGTAAGAATGGAAGGACACAGGTATAAAGCAGTGTGGCTCCTGTGAATTACATAAAGGTTTTGTTCAACTAATTCTTTTTCTCCCCTCATTTTTTTCCATTTCCCTGGACATTTTAACTTTTCCTTTTAATTCTGTCACACTTTATTGCTGAAACATTCACACTCAGTTGATTCAGTGCGATGCAGCAGTGTTGTTGTAAAATGCTTTTTGTTCCACGTGCTGAGCAGGTAAGTGAATATCTGTTTCCCATGATTGTCCATGTTTTCAAAGTGATGAAATAAACAAATTTTTTTGGTTTTATGACTGCAATGTGGTATGGCAAAAGAGGTGATTCATTTTGGCAATACAGTCCTGACAGGAGGGTGAAGGTCCTCCATCCTTAGTCATTTCATACAAGCAATGCATGAAATTATTTTAAGTCGTACCATGCTGTCAAATGTATTAATGAGCGTAGTTAGTTGTTGTTGTTTTTTAAAGACCTCCCTGACCAACATAGCCAAATACAGCCCTGCATCTCCTTGGTTAATTAAGACAGGCTCATGAATCATATTGTGACAAATGTAACTTATGAACTCTGCATTTGCATAATGACTTAAGCAGGTTGAAAAATACCATTTTTCACCCATATCCAATACTGACTTGCTGTCAGGAGTGTATGGGGCATATGTAATTAGAAAATAAATTGTGTAGGAGTTGGGGGTGGACTGAAATCCTAATGAAAGATTAAGATGTTCAAGAAAGACATATTCATGCTATTGCATACTTTCAGTCAATCAATCAGAATACTTTATTAATCTCAGGGGAAATTGTATGCATTACAGACACTCCATTAAGTATCTATAAATATAAATATGAAAGATATAAAAAAAATACAGATAAGAAGATAAAATATATGCGAGAACCCCATATGCAGAGAGTCCAGTGTGGTTTGAGGTTAAACAATACTATTTACAGTATGTACACACTATGGCACTATGGAATAGTCTAGTTATCAAGGGGAGCAGCTATAAAGTTTAATAGCCATGGGTAGGAATGGTTGAATCATAGATTCAGAATTGCATTGTTAAATTAATTTAAAGTTGATCTCCCCCACTACAGACATTTTTGAATCTTTAGGTAAGACATTGTGTGATTGCTGAGTCATTTAATTTAATTCTGTGAAAAAGCTGATTCCCAAAAATGTAAAACTTGAATCAGTTTTAGTTCAGTACAAAGCTATGCAGGTCCTGGCCTTGAGGTAAGCGATAGGTATAAAGGTAGCTCGACTCCCTACCTGCTTCATTACTAATTTCATGGGAGCGTTACAATCCACCAGATGGGCTCTGACAACAATGGCATCACACGTGGCGCCTCATGCTGGTGCGATCACAGTATAATGACCTTGGGGTGGTGACAGAGTGTCGTACAGTGACAGCCAAGACACAGACAGAGGGGGGAGACAGTGAGAAAATGGCAAGTCCAGACGTGGTTGTCATGTAGTGCTACTGGCTGTTTTCATTTATGCAATTATTAGGACTGCAGGTTCACAGCTGCATTCTGTAAATTTCAGCATTTTGTTATTTACAGCTACAAACAGTATATGAATTGATGTTCAATAACTCTACAGTTCTCTGTAAGCTCTGTAGGTCTGTTTTCTGCAACAGCTGTTACAAAACTTGGAGGAAAACCAACTATTTGTGATAGTAAAAACAAGTGTTTTTCTGTGACCTGGGGCAGGTGTGACATGATAAAATGTAATTATAAACATGAAGGCTAAATGTACATAGGTGTGCGTATGTACAGAATTTAAAAAGCAGCACAGACTGACATATTAAGTGTCTTCTCTGCACTTGAGTGAGTTTAATGCAAGTACTAGTGAAGTTGTTGCTTTTATTTATCCGTTTATACAGTAAGGTGCTAATTTGGGGTTTTAGTGAGACTTGGCCAGCTATTTTGTTCACCGCCTAAACATATCTATCAAATCCTGCTAGAGCACACTAATTGAATTACACAAATTGGTATGGGGGCAGGAGGGGAGGGGGGGCGGCACATGGCAAAGCTGCTACAAAGGAGTGACTGGGGTGGGCAGACGACAGCTTTAGGCACTTTCTGAAATTAATCAACCACACTGGCCCCTCCTCACTCTTCTTTTATCCCCTCATCTGTCTTTCTGTTTTTCTATGCTTGTCTGCCTTTCAAACACTTCATCCCACACTTATCTTATTGTTTTTTTTTTTTAATCTGTTTTGTTCTTTTTATCATTTCAGATCTCATAAAGAAGACTTTCTTCTATTCTTTCTTCCTTGTTTCCCAATCCTTACATTCTTGCCATCAACCCTTTCATATGTTGTTTCTTATGATATTTTCTGCTTGTATGCAACTACAAAGAAGGACATTGAAATCTGTGAAACATCTGAGCATTCCCTGTCTGTGACTAGATAGATCTCTAGCCCTACCTTCAAGACAAATCTAGTCTAGCTGGAAGTTTTGGTTCTAAAAGTGTCAGATTTTTAATGTACTGAAAAGGACGGCAAAATCTATTTGCTTTTAGCAGTTTCTGTGCAAGATTGTTTGTTCCTGGATCAAAAACATGTATTTGTTGAACTCTGTCTAGGCAGTCTTCTTTTTATCACACCTTGGGACCACAGTGCTTCTCTTTAGATCACCCAGTAGCATGCAGGACTTTTAACCAGGGCAGCTGTCACAGCTGGGAAAAATGTTCCAGACCCACTACCCATTATAGCCTTCTTTATCAAATGGATGAAGGCAGTAAACTTGCTGCAAGACAGCCAGAGTGGGCAGCAGGTGAGGTTGGAGGTTGTGAGTCTTTATGGCCATTCAGATTTAGATGGAGATCGAAACATAAAGTAAAACATGAATTATAACACAGTGGGGGCAGTCTTCCTGCAGTTTACTGATGGCCAGTGTAGCTAGCGAGTGGTGAGTCAGTCCTCTTCCAGGACATTCTCAGAGCCACTCCCAGTATAGCTCACGTAGTGTCCTTCTATATTAATTTGTCCTTTTTGTGTGTTCTTAAATTAGATGGCAAAGGAAGAAAGAGATCATAATTTTTCATTATACTGCTGTGTAGTTGAAATTATATACTTGTATTTTTTTGAATGAAAAGTGGCATAATTTAAATGACTAATTTCTTTTCAATTTAAAATAACATTAAAATGTTTATTAGGTCTGTACTTGCTGGCTCTGTAACACTGTATCTACAAAATAGCAACTGGACTAAAGTTCTGTTGTTTGTTTTTTTACTCATAGTCAAGCTGTGATGCTAATATGTTTAGTAAAGTGAGCCATGGTCATTATTCATGCGAACGTAATAACCAGCAGATTAGTAATGACATTTTTCAATCAAAAAAACTGGTCTGTAATAATAGAAAAATTGTTGTTTGTGATAAGACCTAGTAGCTAGAGACAAGGAGGACATGACGTTAGGCCCCATACAGGATGCAATCACTCCATTTTGTGTGCAACCCTATAAATTGCTGTTTGGTGCTAGGCGAGTCTTTATCAGTAAACACCCAGTGTTTGAACAGACCAGGTCCATGTTTTTTAATATGCTTGTGAAAGATAATTTTCAGCATTCATTTAATTTCTTGTTCTTCTTTTTTTCCCAATAAAAGAAAAAAAAATGCCACTGGCAACTTACACCACAGGCTAGCAGAGTAGACAGAGCACATTATGCAAAGCACAGAGTGGAGTCATTTGAAATAAATAAATATATAATTGTATAAAGGGCGATGATAGGGAAAGGACATATGGGTCATGGTAGTTTTGTGTGCTGCTGGTCCAGACAGGTCATCAAAGAGGTCTGTTGTCTTTAAATGTTGATTTTATCAGAATTTAGACTGACTTCCTGGTCACTGGTCACAGCAACGGAAAGGCAATTTTCTTTTTTCTTTTTTACTCTTTATGTGGCGAGAAATATATGGGAGCATGGACAGAATGGTTAACTACATTGTCAAAGAGGATTTTAGTATTCTCTTTTCTGGTTTTTTTAACAAGTTTAAAACGTTGATTTGATCAGATCTATTTTTCTAACCACCTCCTTCTTCTTCTTCTTCTTCTTCTTTCGACTGCTCCTGTTAGGGGTCGCCACAGCGGATCATCTGCCTCCATCTCACCCTATCCCTTGCATCCTATTCCCTTACACCAACCCTCTGCATGTCCTCCTTCACTACATCCATGAATCTTCTCTGTGGTCTTCCTCTTCTCCTCCTGCCTGGCAGCTCCATCCTCAGCATCCTTTGTCCAATATATCCACTATCCCTCCTCTGAACATGTCCAAACCATCTCAGCCTTGCCTCTCTGACTTTGTCTCCAAACTTCTCAACATGAGCTGTCCCTCAGATGTACTCATTCCTAATCCTGTCCATCCTGGTCACTCCCAGGGAAAATCTCAACATCTTCAATTCTGCCACCTCCAGCTCTGTCTCCTGTCTTTTTGTCAGTGCCACCATCTCCAAACC
>VUQH01034117.1:5093-15882 GCA_015106775.1 Etroplus canarensis
AGGGGGGGGGGGTTGGGTGGGGGGGGGGGGGGACAGCAGAGTGTTGGACGCATCCCAACCCCAAAAAGCAGCTGGTGATTCAACAGTTTCCACTGTCAAATTCCATTACATCCTCCCACCTGTCTTTGTCCATCCCCACATCTGTTTCTCTGTCCCACTGTCCTCTTCTCCTTCTAATCAAATACTCTCTCTGTCTTCCTCACTTTCGATCAAAAAAAAATGATTGCTCAGCAGAAGGCCTTCTTCGCCGAAGAGTATTTCTCTTTCACTTCAGTCACACATGCAGGTACACACCAAAGGAAGAAATAAACAGAAGGGAGGTAAGGATTTAAACACACACACACACTCACACACACACACACACAGACTGAGATGTCTTTGTCAGCAAGAGAAAGACATGAGTGGGGCGGTGCGCTAATCATCGATCGGATGATTAAGGCAGATGAGGAGGGCTTTTTCCCTCAGTGAAGGATCTGATTGTTGGTCTCCTCCCGCCTGGTGTCCAGGGAGCACGCCGGCGGCAGAAGCTCAGGATCAATACACTCAATCACTGCTGAGAGGGGCAGCGTCAGTCACGCTGTGCCAGACTATTAGAACCAAGTAGGCAGACAGTGAATAACTCCATGCTTCTCTGGTCCCACCTCACACCATAGGGGGAAGCAATGAACTGGCTGGCTGGCTGGAATACACATGCACATGCACGTGTGTGTGTGTGTGTGTGTGTGTGTGTGTGCATACAGTTGTCACATGCATTTTGTTAAAGGAATAGTGCAAAATTATCCTCTCCATTTCCTCCACTTAACACAATGCTCACTTTAACTGGATAGGTTCCACACAGGCTCCTCACAGCCACTTTATTAGGTACACCTGTTCAGCTGCTTGTTAATGTAAATATCTCTTTATCCAATCACATGGCATCATCTCTGCATTGAGGCGTGGAGACCTAGACATAATGACCTGCTGAAGTCCTAAGTTGGAATCAGAAAGGGGAAGAAAGGTGATTTAAGTGAGTTTAAACGTGGGATGGTTGTTGTTGTTGTTCCCAGACAGGCTGGTCTGAGTGTTTCAGTACCTGCGGGGGATTTTCCTGCACAACCATCTCTAGGGATTACAGAGAATGGTCCGGAAAAGAGAATCACATCCAGTGGAAATGGGCGAAAATGCTTAGCTGATGCCAGAAGTCAGAAGAGAATGGCCAAACTGTTTCAGGCTGATAGGAGTAACTCCAATAACCACTCGTTATAAGCAGGGTCTGCAGAAGAGCATCTCTGAATGCACAACATGGTGAACCATGAAGCTGATTGGACAACAGAAGATCGGAAATATGTGGCCTGGCAATGAAAGCGTGACTCCATCCTGCCTTGTATCCACAGTTCAGGCTGGTGGAAGTGGGGTAATGGTGCCGGAGATATTTTCTTGGCATTCTTGTGGCCCCTTAGTCTCAAATCACTTACATCATTTAAATCCCACAGCCTACCTGAGTATTGTTGCTGACTACGCAAATCCCTTCATGACCACAGTGGACCCACCTTCTGATGGCTGCTTCCAGCAGGGTAATGTGCCCCGTTTAGATCATCTCCAACTTGTTTCCTGAACATGACGTTGAGTTCACTGTACTCAGATGGCCTCCACAGGCTCAGTCCAATGGAGCACCTTTGGGACGTGGTGGAACAGGAGTATCGCACCATGCAGCCATCAAATCTGCAGCAACTGTGCGACGCTGTCATATCAACGCTGACCGGAACCTCTGAGGACGCAATAGCACGTTTGTTGAATTATGCAGCTCTGAAGGCAGAAGTGGGTCCAACACAGTATTAACGTAAAGTCTCATAAAGTGGCCAGCGACCATATACCACACAATGCTCCCACGTTAGCAAAATGGACTGGCTCAGTGTCTCGCCAAAGGGAGCTTCAGCACGCAGACCGAGGAAGGGAGGAATCAAACCGCCAACCTTCCTGTTGGAAGACAACCTGCTCTACCCGTGAGCTTTGCTGCTCCGGTGTGATGTGATGCACTATGCAGCGCACCTTCACTCTGAAAAGCTCTTGCATGGACAAACAAAAAGCCTCCTGCCCTCATGAAAGACTTGTTAGAAGGAAAAGAGAGGACGACACTTCTCAGACAGCTGTGTCCCTGACAGACAATGGATGGCCCGGGTCCATCTGGATGCAGCAGCCCTGGACCAACATGATGTATACATCTTCACTCGCCAATGGGCGCCATCAATCCCTCCCTCACCATGGTGACCGGGGGTGACAGCTAGCCAACCGCTGCAGCCTCTATTAATCTATCGAAAACACGGGAATACATTAATCTGGGTTTGAACAGGCAATTGGTTCTGAGCTGTTAAAAGTTTTCTCAGCAGTGGTCGCTTTTACTTCACTCGGAGTCCTGCTTTGACCGTCATACATCCAGTAGAAACACAGACACACGAAGTATATTCCCTCTGAAGAAAAAATATCCATAAACTGTGTAAGAAATCCCAGAAAAATGGGTGCTCATGGTTAAATGTTGCACCGTTTGACAAAACACAGGAACCTGATGGGGGTGGGGAGGTGGGGGGGTCCAAAACATGCATGCAAAGTAGTGTGGAAAGAGCATTAATGTTTTCCTGCAGAAGTTTTTCATAGACAACTTAACAGATACTTTGGCTTTGTAACAATCTGAGTCCTGTAATCAAAGACAAAAGCCAGACCTTTGAAGTAAAACCCCATGAGATGTCTGAATTTAATTTGAATTTTGACATGAATTGATATTATATTGCTGACAAAACTGTGTTTTTGAAGCGCGGTCAGCTTGCAGTTACTCATGAGGAATGTAAACAGAAGTAAATAGAACAAAATGTCACAGTGTACACGACGATAAAGTCTGTGGGGACTCAAGAAGCGCAGTGAGGCCCACCAATAAAATGCACCCAGTCAGTCCAATTTACAATTGCATCTGCATTACTTGATCAAACATCATAGCCAATCATAAAAACACATACTTATCAGTCTTTAAACAATTACCTTTTAGCTACACATATATTACTTTTTCTGAATTTTTAATAATGATTTAAACAAATCAAACCCCAATTCCAAAAAAGTTGGGACACTGTGAAAAAATATCAGCAAAAATACAATGTAGTAATTTACAAATCTCATAAACCAACATTTAATTTAGAATGTGGAAAACATATCAAATGCTGGAAGTAAGACATTTTAATATTTAATAAAAAAAATACTAGCTCATTTTGAATTTGATGGCAGCAGCAAGTCTCAAAAAAGTTGGAACAAGGGCAACAAAAGGCTGGAAAAGTAAGCGGTACTAAAAAGAAACAGCTGGAGAAACATGTGGGGACAGGACAGTGATGTGATTGGGTATAAAAAGAGCACCTTAGAGAGGCAGAGTCTCTCAGAAGTAAAGATGGACAGAGGTTCAGCAATCTGCCACAAACTGTGTATACAAACTGTGGAGCAATTTCAGAATAATGTTCCTCAGCATAAAATTGCAAAGACTTTGAATATTCCATCATCTACAGTACATAATATCATCAAAAGCTTCTGAGAATCTGGAGACATCTCAACAAGGGACACAGCCAAAAACCAGTATTTGATTACTGATGATCTTCAGCCCCTCAGGCAGCACTGCATTACAAACATACATGATTCTGTCATGGAAATCACTGCATGGGCTAAGGAACGCTTCCACAAATAATCCACAAATGCAGGTTAAAGCTCTATCATGCAAAGAAGAAGCCATACGTGAACAGGATCCAGAAGCGCTGCCGTCTTTAAAATTTAAAATGGACTGAGGCAAAGTGGAAAACTGTTCTGAGGTCAGATGAATGGAAATTTGAAATTCATTTTTGAAATCATGGATGCCACATCCTCCAGATTAAAGGGGAGGGGGAGCATCCAGCTTGTCATCAGTTAAAAAGCATCTCTGATATTATGGTGGTTCATTAGTGCCTATGGTACTGGCAACCTGCACATCTGGAAAGGCTCCATCAGTGCTGAAAGATATATACAGGTTTTAGAGCAACATGTGCTGCATCCTCCAGATGACGTCTTTTTCAGGGAAGGCCTTGCATATGTCAGCAAGACAATGCTAAACCACATACTGCAGCTATTACAACAACATGGCTTCATAGTAGAAGAGTCTGTGTGCTGGACTGGCCTGCCTGCAGTCCAGACCTCTCACCAACTGAAAACATTTCATGCATCGTGGTTTGGGGCAGCATTCCTGAAGACGACTTAAAGAAATGACAGAAAGCTTGGCTAAAAGCGTGCAGGCTGTGTTGAAGAATAAAGATGCTCATACCAAATATTGGCTTTAAAGCTGGTTAGAACTGTACAAACTTTTTGCTTGCCTCGTGCACCGTGCTTTCATTTATGCTTGCACGCTTCAGTAAATCACTGCACCTGTTTCCCATGTCCTTCTAACACATAAAGAAATGAGGGGCAGCTCGAGACTTTTGCACAGTGCTGTAACTTCATGCTGTTCATGCACAGAAAAATCAAAGTTTAACTGTGATTCCCCACGTTTTAAAACTTGCAGTAAAACTGAATAAGAACATGAAAGTTTATCTGTCTATTCACCTGGTGTTTTAAATTTAAGAAGGCCCTAGCTGAGTGTTTACAGCATCCCTCTCTAATCTTCTTCTTTAAAAAAATCACGGGCAACCTTGTCAGCTGAGCAGTGGCGATGCAAAGAGGAATTGGAGGAACGGCCTTGCTACAGCACCATTCTGAATATGTTAACAGCGCCGCTTCCCTTGAACTGTCACAACTTGAAAATCCACCGTGTTAAGAGCTTCACACGCAGGCAGCCATGAATATCTGCTGGTTTCCACAGACTTAGCCGCGAAGGCTCTTAAAAAGCACTTGTTGTAATACATGACCAATTTCCCGGCAGCGAGTGCAGGGGAGTATTAACATCTCCTGAGCCTGGTTCGGCTTTAATGTGATGGAGATGTTATTAGAGCCATCACAGGCCCAAATGAATGGCCGGTGGAAGCGCCACAGCAGGAGGGAGGGAGGGAAGGGGGGGACATATCGACCTTCGCCTCACCAAGGACAAGGACACTCGTGCTCATAAAAAAGGGGTGGTCCAATTGTTCACACCAGCCATGACTGCTGAGCCAAGCCTTGGAGTCAGGCTTACACGTCCATATTACACGGGGTTAGTCAGCTCGTATTTCAGGGGTTGTTTTTTTTTTTTTTTATTTCTTAAAGATGCCACTGAGTACATTTTTAATTTACAGTGGTATTTACCATTGCTTAGTCCAGCAGTTGATGATCACAAGCCTTTTAATTGGCTTCTTTGTTGTATAAATACATCAATAAGCAGCGAAAACTCAAGGATAAGATGTTTGGAAGTGTGTGATTAATCATTACAGAGGACGTTACTGTCACACGAATCGCTTTCTAATCATTTAACGACTGTATATAAAAATATGGAATCGAGCCGTTCAGTCTCGATGTGTAGGTATTTAGAAGTGTTCATTAATTTGTAGCGCTGTATATGTGGATTATTATGTGAGTTTGCAGTTTATCTTGTGTAATAAATTGGCTTTAATATCTCTGGCAAGCCATGTGATTAATTTCGCTGTCCCGCATTGTTGTGGCAAGCAATTCTCCCCGTGACAAGAGGTGCTCTCGTCTTTGAACAGTTATCCTGCCTCCCTGCGCCTTTGAAGTATAATTATTTCACCTTAATTAGAAGCGAATCATGCTTAGTAAACACAAAAACACGGTCTCTTCAGATTAATAAAGCGGGGTAATGCGTTAGGCACGGGGAGCTGGTTTGAATGGGCTTTGGCGCCGCTCCAATTCGGGCATGATTCTCATTGTGCGGCGGCTCCCAGCCTTGACGAAAGTGACCAGTGAGTAGCAGGCGAGGGGAGGGCGGCTGGGTGGGGTGAAGATACAGCAGAAAAGCAGCTCAGGCCTGTGTCCAACACTGAATTCTGCTATTGTTTCGACACAAAAAACATGCTGTTCTTTGTTGTCTGCTATTAATAATACATCGGGTGAAATCTGTAAGTCAAATATAGCAGAACTGGGCATCGGGCGCCTTGCTCAAAATCACACGTGGCACACAATCTCCTCGGTGCGTCGCGCAAATGCGAGTTTGAGTGAGATTCCAAAGCCTTTTACTTCCGTCACAGGCTCAGACTGGGACGCGGCGTGTTCAGTCTGCGGGGGCCGGTCAGTGTATTGCATCTGAACGGGCGGATTGTTTCATATCAAACAATCTTTAGATGAATTTTGATTACACGAAGCCTAACAACCTCTCCTGAACACATTCAATTATACCATCAAGCTGAAAAGATAAAGTGCTCTAATATTTACTTGCCGATTTCAGCTGCTATGCAGAGGGAGGGTGCTGAGGTGGGGAGGGGGGGAGTCCGCTCTCCCAGCAACTAATTACTTAAGCAGTTGTCAAAGGTTTGAAGCTCGCTCTTGAATTCCAATGAACACTGTCCATGGACAGCGGTGGTTTTGCATATATTATGAATATTTCAGCTTCTCCCGGTAACCTTGGTGTCGTTTGGCAGATAGGGGCTGGCAGAGAGCCATTTAAAAGCTTCTCTGTTGCAGAAGGGAGGAGACAGGGTATTAAGCTTTATCTATACTTGACATTTCCGAGCATTTGTAATTAATTCATATAGAAAATCTTTGCCCGCTTCCTCTAAATGACTGGCCGCCAACGGCGAAAGGTAACTATTTGTTCGTGTTCCGTTATTGTCTCTGTGAAAGGACACCAGACGCGAACTCGACTGGCGTGTGTCAAAATTAAACGCTGAGACAGCCTCATAATGCGAATAGAAAAGGAAATTATGCGAGACAATTTACCGCTCAAGCTCATATAGATGTCTCTGTTTACACACGCAGTTCAGGATTCAAGGTAGGAGTTCGCATGCGGTCGGGCTCTGAATACAGTCACAGAGGTTCTGAGTGGGAATAAAGATGCGCGTGTGAATGTTAAGAAAAGAAAAGTGTCGCGTGAAGGTGCAGCCAGATGGACGCAACTATAGACTGTCTGCACGCCACTGCTCCTGGCAGGGAGCCAAACATGCAAGAGTGTGCAGAAGCACTTGAATATATATAGATACAGATATAAATGTACACATAGATTTAATTCTGTGCTTTCACATTCTGCCTTTCCATCCTCTCCTGCATCGCATAAAGACAGTAAAATAAAAACATTTCCATCTTTTCTATAGTTCTTTCTGTCGCGGCTGAGGTACTGAAACATGAATCAGACCTTGAGATATCTGCAACAATCTGGCCTTGCAGATACTATTTCTACAGTTCTTGTCCTCCAAAAATGGCCACAAGCAAGAACTCACATCCACCTTGAAAACATAATAGCTATCAGTCTCGAAAACAACTCGACAATCTGAGCGGCCTCTACAGTTAACATTATATGACAGGAAGTGTAAGTGGTTAAACAGCTCGGTGCTGGCTGCGTGTTTACTGCTTTTCTTATGCTATGCATGTTTATTAGCTCCTGCTGTTGTACCCCGCGCAGCCTCGGAAAATAACCCCACCGGTTGGTTGTGTCAGCTCTCACTCAACTCTAGCAGTCGTGTGAATAAGTTCATGGGAGATACGCAGCGGTGCCTTCACCTTTAGAGAGGGATGAAACTTGTTACCCTGATAGCTTTGTAAATGGGGCGTTGTAACGTTTGATGTTGTGAAGGAGTCTGTTTAGACACAGTTAGTCCTCTTCCTGCTTTCCTGCACATCAGGCCATCACCAGATTGTGCTGCTCCTGCTGTGACTTCCCCAGGAAAGGGCCTTCATCTGTATCCACAGTCCTCCATCAGGTTTCCTTTGGCTTTGCTCTCTTGCATTTTCCCTCAGGTGTCCGTCACCATCTTGGGGACGGAACTGTTTTCTTGCCTCAACACAAGGCCAACCTATTTCCCTACCTCTGATGTGATTTATTTTGTTGCTGATGGTCTTTGTCATCTTCCAGGAATCTGCTCTGTATAGTAGAGTGGGGAGACTCTTGAAAAAACACAGTTTGGTTTGCGTGGTGATGCAAGTGCTCGGCCTGCCTTGGAGATTCTTGCCTGTATTTCTTTGTCTGCAGATCCATCTATTGATGTTCTGGACCCAAGACACGCAAATTGATACAATTTTTTAAAACTCTTTTCCATTTGAGCGCATCCTCTGGGCAGACCTGGCGTTCATTCTCAGATGTGTCGTCTTCTTGCCACTGATTTTCAAACCGAGCTCAGCTGCTGTTCTTGCCAGATCATCCGTCTTGGATTGCGTGTCATTGTGGCGATTTGAAAGAAGGACGATGTCGTCTGCAAAATGTAGATCTTACAAGGTGTCCGGCAAAGGAACAGGAAAGGTGAAAGGTTTTGCCCCAGTATTAATCTTGAATGGGTTAGTGACTTGATTTCCACAGATGACCTTAGCAGAGAAGTCTATGTGAAGTGCCTTGATGATGTTGGCAGTCTTGATGGGCAGTCCATCTGCTTAAACACAAACCGTGCTGAAGATCATTGACATTTTGGTCGCGATGAAAGCATGGAGCGCTTGCTACCTTTACATGAGTAGCAAGCAATTAACAGGCTAACAAAGTAACAGATTTTACTGTATTTATGTGATGCCAAGTACCAGTGATGCCAAAACTGAAGCACCAGCTTCTTGCGCAGTTTGTACAACATAGCAGGTCATTTTTAGAATAGCTTCAAAAGTCATCATCAGCACAAGAATGGGCAAGTGGTCCATGGTGAGGTGTCCATTGTCTGTCCACATTTACAAGAATCACTACTCATCCTGGAGTACTGATCAGAACTCAGTCAAACTTGTACACAATAAGCACAATCAGCAAAGGCGACGCCTAGCACAGATGAGGTTACAGCTACCAGTGTAGGAATGCCTCTAACTTTAATCATCGCCCGTATCCATGCAAATGAGATATTAACCTCTGGAGTCGATGGACGTATCTGTGTGTCCAAATCACATGATCACAAACATAACGTAGCTGCAAGACGCAGCCTCCCCGAGTCTCCGTTTCAACGTGTCTAAAGTGAAATGTAGATTGTAGTATCATAGACTGTAGTATTGTAGTATTGAGGATTGTACTACTGTAGATTGTACTGTTGTAAATTGTACTACTGTAGATTGTAGTATCGTAGATTGTACTATTGTGAACTTTAGCATCATAGATTGGGCTGTCACAGATTGTAGTATCATAGATTCTACTACTGTAGATTGTAGTATCGTAGCTTGGAGTATCATAGATTGTACTATAGTAGATTGTAGTATCGCAGATTGTAGTATTGTAGCTTGTAGCATCATAGATTGTACTATTATAGATTGTAGTATTGTAGCTTGTAGTATCATAGAATGTAATATAGTAGATGGTAGTATCATAGAATGTATTATAGTACATTGTAGTATCATAGATTGCACTACTATAGACTGTAGTATCATGGATTGTATTATAGTAGATTGTAGTATCATAGAATGTATTATAGTAGATTGTAGTATCATAGATTGTATTATAGTAGATTATAGTATCATAGATTGTATTATAGTAGATTATAGTATCATAGATTGTATTATAGTAGATTATAGTATCATAGATTGTATTATAGTAGATTGTAGTTGCTTTGTAAAGTTAATAAATGCATCCCAGTCTTTCTTACCTACATCAGGATGGTTCAGCAAGTCTTTCCCTGATAGAAGTGTCATGAATTTTCAAAAAGAAGTTGCAAGGTACGTCTTACATCTCACTCCAATGAGTCATTAGACATTTCAAGTCTTGCTGATTCGTAAGAATCAGCAAGACTTGAAATTTCTAATTCCTCGTACATTGGATTGGGGGCTAAGTGAGAACAAAAGTGAAAGTGAAACTTAAAAATGTTGCCAGACGTGATTCTGTTTTAGCCTCCTGTCTTACAGTTTATAGTCTGAGGTATGTTACCTTAGTAGCAGCAAATTACAGCCAGCTGGTGAACAAAGTGAAAGAAATTAGCAGCTAAAAGTCCTGTTTGTGCTTTAGTCAGATTTACTGACTGGAAAGTATCTCATCACTAGCACAGAGCTAACACTGCATGATAACTGGTAAACCTATTAAAAGACTGTGCATGTCAGCACAATTCACTTTAGTGATCAGTAGTTAAAAATCAACTTGTTCTTTCCGTAAATGAGTCTCAGTGCTTTTTAACAATGTGATCTTCCTGAAATAAGATCTAAAGTGCAGCTGCAGCCTCCAGAAGAAGGGTGAGGATTTTTTTTTTTTAAATTCAATGAAAAAAAATAAAACAAAATGAAATAAATGAATCCCAAATCATCCAGATGCTGCTCAGTAAAGCGAAGACAGAAAGAAAGCCAACATGACTTGGAGCTCTTTAAGAGAAAAACATGAAAAGTTGTTTTTGGGCCAAAAAAAGTACGGATTTAAGAAATTAGGAATAAAAAAAAAATAAAAACGAGGACTGCCTGTTAGCTCAGATTCAGCAGGAACGAGCCATATGCTCCTTTGGTCTGACCACAGCCGTGGATTTCTGAAAACTGTGGCTGGTTTCGCACTGAAACTGTAGGAATAAATGGCCGTTCCAGCGTATTTTACTGAATATTTCTAACATTTGTTAGGCTCTGCTTCTGACATGTTTGGAGTTTCTGTTTGGGAATCGGCGACGGCTGATAGAAGAGCAGATTGATGTCTTTGAAAAGATGAAAAGTATCACATCACTATGCTTAGAATTTTTCAGAGAATTAATAAAGTCGTTTACGTTCCGGTCTCTTTTCATGATCCTGTGTGCTTTTTCAGTGA
>VUQH01034120.1:0-16147 GCA_015106775.1 Etroplus canarensis
GAGTACATCAGAGGGACAGCTCATGTTGAGAAATTTGGAGACAAAGTCAGAGAGGCAAGGCTGAGATGGTTTGGACATGTTCAGAGGAGGGATAGTGGACATATTGGACAAAGGATGTTGAAGATGGAGCTGCCAGGCAGGAGGAGAAGAGGAAGACCACAGAGAAGATTGATGGATGTAATGAAGGAGGACATGCAGAGGGTTGGTGTGAGGGAAGAGGATGCAAGGGATAGGGTGAGATGGAGGCAGATGATCCGCTGTGGCGACCCCTAACGGGAGCAGCCGAAAGAAGAAGAAGAAGAAGAAGAAGAAGAAGAATATGTATGCATGCGTATAAGCATATAAATATTTTTATACTCATATATCTTGTGTTTAAATGCAAATTTCTCCCTGTATCTGAAGATGTGGCCACTCAGCAATTTCTTTATACTTTGTATGACAGTAATGATTTCAGATTTCTAAATCACAGGGTTTGAAATCAGAAAGTTAAGTTTATAAAATATCTTATTCATGAACAATTTTCAGATTTTTAATAATGATTAATAGAGGGCTTTAAAGAAAAAACAACTGATAATGATAAGGCACAAAATGACCATGAAACAGGACAGGGAAATTGAAAAAAACATATCTTTATTTTTAAAATTTTTTTAACTGCATATTTTTGTAATTAAAATTACTGTAATATTCCGGATTTTTCTGTAAATTATTTGGCTTATTTATTTTGCAGAACTTTAACATTAAATTAATGCAGCAGATTTTTAAGTTAAGTTTCAGTTTCAGAGTTGTAGGTGTCCTATTTGCTTTCGCTTTCTCTGAAAACACGTGGTCACTGTGGGCTGATCTTCCTACTGGCTTTCCTCCCTCCAAAAAGCCGACATCATTTTACCTAAACAGAACAAAATACTCTTTGTATTCAGCGTGACACTCCTAGAATGAGTCGATATAAAAAAACACACGTTCACGCATGGGCTTTTGCTCGCAGCTGTAACTGTAGGTGAAAAACAGCCTGCATGTTGTTGTTATTTTTGGTGTGCTTGCTAACTAACAGAATAGCCGCTCTCCCAGCTTTATGATTGGCTACCCCATGGTAAAGGGCGGGACCTTCCCTGAAAATTCAAGCAGTGATTGGCTGAGGGCTTTTCCGTCCAGTCATCAATGCAACAGTAGTAGTAACGGGCAGAAGAGAAGGCTGCGTCGTTTTTGTCCCAGTTTAAGACTAAAAGGTGTTTTTTTCGACGTACAGCTAGGTTCCCGTAGAAGATCCACACATTACCTTGACATTAAAGGTAAGTTGTATCAGTTACGTCTTCAAATAGTGGCTTCATTTAGTCCAAATCGTCTCCATAAGCTTTTATTGTCATAAACTGTGGCAGTGGGACAGTTAAACTTGGCCTTGCTCGTCGATAAAAATGAGCAGAAAAAACTTAAAGAAGCAAACGAAAGCTCGATTTTGCCCTCTCGCCGTGCAGTTTTATATTAGAATATGCTCACAGCTGTCATAAATCTCATTTTCAACTTTTCACGTCTGCGTCTGGCGCCGCAAACCTCTGCAGGGCTGAGAGGTAAATAATTACCTGCCAAACTGCCAGAAATGTGCAGAGATTATTGCATGTGTAACACCAGGGGAGTTATTTCTTAAGCCGACCTCTCCGTGGAGCCACCGACACTTAGAGGAGGTGCTGAGTCTGCGTCTGTGTGACGGTGCTGGAAGGTGCTGGGCTTGAATTCCTTAAAACGTCAAATTTCTGAATGGAGTTCGGTTAAAGAGAGCTGGGAAGGCCAGGAGGGCTGCAGTGATGGACCTGGACAGCCACAGAGGGGTCATACTGTCAGGTTAAAAGCTGCAGAATCCTGATAAAGTTTAAATTAAACCTCAGTGTCCTAATATCCCTGCATACAGTAGCTGTCAGTCACCCCTCATTTCTCTCTACTTTCACTTTCTTGTCATTTTTAAATGGTCCTGAGCACTGGTTCTTCAGGCTTCCTGAAGGTCTTTCAAAATGTTTCTTTTAACATTTTGCCACATTTGTGCAGTGTCGACACATAACAGGCAACTTAGCAAAGAACCAATTTTAAATGCTATATATTTAGACACTTTCTGTTGCAAAAACACCTCACTTGTTCCCATTTCTTTAGCTGAATCGACAAAAGATGCCAAGGATAAAACAGTTTGACAGGCAGAAAATAGTATTTTGCACCAGTGAGGTGCAAGATTCAGCTGAGAATTTGCCATATCCCAGCATGGTGTGTGGTATGTACTTAAACTGAGGAAACTGGACGTGAGGAGTACAAAAGAAGAGGCACGGCTTGAAAAAGTATATCTCCAGCAGATTGACAGCATCTGCTCTGCTGCAGTTTCCCCCAAAATGAAGTAAAGAAATGACAGCTTGGCTAAGAGAAGAATAAATGTGGTCATACCACATACTGTCTTTCAAGCTGGTTAGAACTGTACAGACTCTGTTTTTGCCTTATGTGCTGTATTTCAAATTATGTTTGCACATGTTTCAATAAACCAATGATAGAAGCTGTTTTCTTAACAAAATATAAGGAAATGAGGGGTTACACAAAACTTATGCACAGAGTGGTATTTTATTAGGAAATTGGAAAACTGGTGCATTGATTAATTGTAAAAGTCCTACTACTTCTTCTTTTGTCCTCAGTTTGTCCAGTTTCCTCATTTTTTTTTGAGGACACCAACCAGCTATCAGCCAAAAACTGGCCATGTCTCAGCGTGGTGTGCTGAAATATGGCAAGTTTTTGGCTAATAGCTCTTTACAAATCACGCTGTTGGTGCAGAATACTAGTTTATGCCTGTCAAACCATGTTATCTTTGGCATTGTCATAGATTCAGCTAGAAAAATAGGAACAAATGATGTGTTTTTGCATCAGGCTGCTGGTGACAAAGTGCCTACAAATAAAATCTAAAATTGTTCTTTGCTAAGTTGTCTGTTATGTGTTGACACAACACTGGTTCACCTCTTGCATTTGGTGCCTTTTTGTGATTCATAAGTCAGTGTTAATTGGCTTAACAAGCAAAAACCATTCCTGTGAAAATGTTCAGGTATAATGTGGGGGCTGAAAATGAGTAAAAAAGCGGCAAATGTCCAAAGAAACACTTTGACCTTCAGAAAGCCTGAAGGACTTTTGCTCAAGACCACTTTAAAAATGACAAAGTCAAAATATAAGAAGATGACAGGTGGCTCCTGACTTTTGCACAGTTCTGTACCTAACAGTTTTTTAAAAATTATTTCTGCTTCAAAACATTTTTCAGAGTGACACTGGAGGCACAGTTCTGTTTGTGGAGAAGTGAAACCTATGCTGACATTACAGATCAGCAGATGACATTACCTTCACTGTTGGCAGTGAGAAAAATACTGATGAAACTGAGTTTAAATTGCAAAAATACTGCTTGAGACAATAATACTCTTCATATTTCTTCTATAGCTGAAGCATAGTACTATGTAGTCATTAAACTGTGCGGCTAGTTTCAGCTGTGGACCTGAATTAATCTTTGTCTTCATACATTAAAGCTCTCTTGGTGATACGTTTTAGTTTTTGTTTCTGAATTAATTGTTTTTCTGTCAGAGCAGAACTGAGCCAGGAAGGAGGCGGGTCACAGCCCAGGGTAATTGTGGAGTCAGCATTTACGATTTCTTAATTCTTGCCGCAAACGACAGATGATAACTAGCTCCAGAGCCCCTGACCAGAAACAGTGCAGACATTTTTAATTACCTCCTGTTTCTTAGAATTTCATGGTTGTAAGTTGTCCAAAAACCCAAACAATACATTTCTGCTTTATTTGTCCAGTATTATGATACAGCCACTTCATTAGGTACACCTTGCCAGTACTGGGTTTGACTTTGACAGAGGATGGGTACACTGTGGTCATGAAAGGATGGACATGGTCAGCAACAATACTCAGGAATGCGGTGGCGTTTAAATGATGCTCAAGTGTGCCAAGAAAATATCCCCACACCATTACAGCACCACCAGCCTGAACCATTGGTACAAGGCAGGATGGATCAATGCTTCCAAGTTGTTTACACCAAATTCTGACCATACCATTTGAATGTGGTATCAGAAATCGAGACCCATCAGACCAGGCAACGTTTTTCCAGTCTTCCACTGTCCAGTGTTGGTGATGCCGTGTGACCTGTAACCTCAGTTTCTTGTTCTTAGCTGGCAGGAGGGACACCCAGTGTGGTCTCCTGCTGCTGTAGCTCAGTACCAGTTGCTGTTGCCTTCCTATCATCTGGAAGCTCTCCGGGCGTTCTCCTCAGTCTCTGTAAACCCTACAGATGGACGTCCAGGAAAATCCCAGGAGATCAGCAGTTTCTGAAACACTCAGATCAGCCCGTGTGGCACCAACAGCCACATTCAGTCACTTTAATCACGTTTCTCAGCCGTTCTGATGCTCGGCTTGAACTTCAACATAGTGTCTTGACCATGTCTACATGCCTAAATGCATTTAGTCATTGCCATGTGATTGGCTGATTAAATACTTGCTTTAGCAAGCAGTTGAGTAGGTGTACCTAATGAAGTGGCTGGTCAGTGTATACATCTATGCGGTCTTTAATAAACGTGTCAGCCGATAAATGGCATAAAATTATTTTATAAACCCTTACTGATCATCCACGTGTCTTAAAGTCGTAAAAAGCATAAATTCCCCTGGAAACGGTCTAAAAGTCTTGAAATTTCTCCACCAAAGCCTCAGATTTCTGCCTCTTATCTGATGACGCCTTTCTGACTTGAAAATTCACTTCATGTTTTATTCAAGAAGAACTAAAACTAGTGACACAGCCAATAAAGTCATCAGCAAAGTGTGAGGGAGCCGCTAAAAGTCCCACAGACTTTTATCATCAGGGGAGTTGCTTCCTGATCTCCATTAGAGAGACGCTGACCTGAATCCTCACATAGCTTTTATTCTTCACCAGAAGATGGCGCAGTGGTGCCAGCTTCAGATGCTGGACTCCAAGTACCTGGAGCAGGTGGACCAGCTGTATGATGACTCCTTCCCCATGGACATCCGGCAGTACCTGAGCAAGTGGATCGAGAGCATCGACTGGTAAGAAGCTGCGCTGATGACAGACCTGGCCTTTCTATATAAAAACCTCACACCTTACCTCCAAAACTGAAGTCTGGGTTCTAGCTCAAGAAATCAAGTGGACTAGAACCTCTTCCAAAAAAATCTGATAGATAAATAGTTATGGGAAAGACTTTGTCTGTATTGGAGTACAGTTAACTTAAAATATGGATAAAGGTTTCTTTTAAACAGAGGGAGAACAGACTAACGTTAACTTTACCGAAAACCTTTGTGGATTTAAAATAAATGTAGGCATATTTTAGACCACCAAACACAGAAGCTCTTTTAATCCTTTAAAGTTTGCCGTCTGTTCAAAACTGAATATTTCTTAAAAACTGGTCGTGGTCTTTTCCTGGCCTCATCAGGGACACGGTGGCCGTTCAGGACTCTCTGGCCACCGTCCGTTTCCATGACCTCCTCGCTCAGCTGGACGACCAGCACAGCCGATTTGCTCTGGAGAACAACTTCCTGCTGCAGCACAACATCCGCAAGATCAAGAGGAACCTGCAGGTTGGTCCCTGGAGGTCCCATCAGAGCCAGATTGAATGTCTGTGTAACATGTTGTAAACGTTTGAACGATTGTCTCTCCAGGATCGGTTTCAGGAAGATCCGGTCCACATGGCCATGATCATCTCCAGAAACCTGAAGGAGGAGCAGAAGATCTTGGCGACTGCAAAAAGCACCGAGGTGAGACCCAAAGCTCAGTGCACGACTGAAGAAGCCTCTTTACATCTCCCTTTAAGACATTTGATACAGTTATGATATCAAACATAAATCCTAAATGTTTTAATTCTTCAAATTTTTTGCTCTGAGGTTTGAGATTGTTCCTGTGCATCCAGTAGATTCCTAGTGGTTGATGCAGTACCACCACCTTCTGGTGTTAGTATGCCATTACATCCTACAAATGCTGGTGATGTGGACAAAAGTATTGGGCCACCTGCAGGAGCTTTTTCTAAATCCTTAGGCGTTAATATGGAGCTGGTCCCCCTTTGCAGCTATAACAGCGTCCACTCATCTGAGAAAGCGTTCTGTAAGATTATTGAGTGTGTCGCTGGGAATTTTTGCCCGTTCATCCAGAAGAGCATTTGTGAGTTCAGACGCTGATGTTGGATTAGAGGGCCTGCCTCACAATCTCTGTTGTCCCAAAGGTGTTGGATGGGGTTGAGATCAGGGCTCTGTGTGGGCCAGTCCAGTTCTTTAACACCAAACTCATCCAACCAGTTTTTTATTATTGCTGTTTTATTTCCTCAAGTTCTGCATTTTTTTTTTCCCCCAAGGAATTGAACCAAACCTCATTGTTCTTGCCAGGAAGTATTTCTAAAAGGTGAAACTTGTGTGTGATAATTTGTTTCTGCAGCAGGAGGGTGAGGGGGCAATGTCGGCCATGGTGGTGGAGAAACAGAAGCTGGACAACAAAGTGAAGGAGATGCGAGACAGAGTCCAGGTAAAACTAAACGCAGCATACAGGTTCCAGCTTGATATCAGCCCAGTTGTGTTAGAGTATCATTAATGGGTCCAGTTTCGTTGTCCGGTCAGGTGGTGGATCAGAACATTAAGAACCTAGAAGACCTGCAGGATGAGTACGACTTCAAAGTCAACACACTGAAGAACAGAGGTGAGGGGTGTTGTGATTTCCAGAGGAATTATTGAAAGTTAAGCCATGATTTTAGAGGAGAAGCTGCTTTGTGAAGCTGATTGCAGGTTCTAATCGTGCCTTTGTTTCTCTTTCTGCAGAGAATGAAATGAACGGCATGACGGCGAAGGAGCTGGAGAAAGAGAGGCTTACAGTCGGGAGGATGGGCTTTGAGCTGAAAGCCAAACGTCAGGTGACGATGAACACGATTTTGAAATGCAGTGTCAAGCAAAATAACAGGAAGTGTGACAACCATTTTTAAGCCTCCTGTGTGTTTCTGCTTTTTAGGACGCGGTGATCCAGCTGAACGAGCTGCTGAACGTCACTCAGGCCTTGCTGTCAGACTTGATCTCTGAGGAGCTGCCCGAGTGGAAGCAGCGGCAGCAGATCGCCTGCATCGGCGGCCCTCCCAACGCCTGCGTGGACCAGCTGCAGAACTGGTGAAACTCCCTCTTCATCCTCCTCTTTGTTAGAATTCTGTCTGCTCAGTCTTCCTCCCCTTCATTCTTAATTCCCTCCTTTCTCATCTGTATTGTTTTCCTGCCTCTTGTTGGTGCAGTGTATGGGTCAGGGTGGACTGGGCTCATGCTGTCAGCCTGGCTACTGATGGAGCATTTTCAGATGTTAACAATGAGACTTTTTATTGTTTCATGAAAAATACTAGCTCATCTTGAATTTGATAGCAGCAACACGTCTCTAAAAAAGACTCTTCTTTTCACAGCAGTCCTTAAATGTCTGAGAACTGACACCCACTGCTGGATCTTTGGGAGAGAAATGTTCTCCCATTCTTGTCTGATATAGGATTCCAGTTTTTGTGGTATTTTGTGTTTCGTGATGTGCCAGATGTTTTCAGTTGATTGAAAGGTCTGGACTGCAGGCCGGCCAGTCCAGCACCTGGACTCTTCTACTATGAAGCCATGCTGTTGTAATGGCTGCATTATGTGGTTTAGCATTGTCCTGCTGAAATATGCAAGACCTTCCTTTGATTTGTCTGACCACAGAACAGTTTTCCACTTGACCTCAGTCCATTTTAAATGAGCTTTGGTCCAGAGAAGCCGGCAGCATATTTGAACATGATCCAGAAAAGCTGCCAGTTACAGAAATCATTTGATATGTGTTCATTGTTCTTTTGTGAATAAAAATATTGGTTTATGAGATTTGCAATTCATTGTATTGTGTTTTCATTTTTACTTTACATCATCCCAACCTTTTTGGACTCGAGGTTGTAGTCCATAGCTTTAAATCATTCACTTCAGTGTGACTGATCAGCAGTGTGTTTATGACTTTGTCCCCGTCTTCCTGCAGGTTCACAGCAGTGGCGGAGAGTCTGCAGCAGGTCCGTCAGCACCTGAAGAAGCTGCAGGAGTTGGAGCAGAAGTTCACGTATGACAATGACCCCATCACGCAGAAGAAAGCATTCCTGGAGGCCCGAGCTCTGGAGCTCCTTAAAAACCTGCTCTCCAAGTAAGAAACCCTTCACACTTTGTTATTGTTGTTGTCAGTGATCATGTTGTTATTAGATATTAACATATTGATTATTATGTGTGCAGCTCTCTGGTTGTAGAGAGGCAGCCCTGCATGCCCACCCACCCACAGAGACCCCTGGTGTTGAAAACAGGTGTCCAGTTTACTGTGAAACTCCGGTAAGCAGTTCACTTAAATGTATTTTTATTTGGAAAGCAGCAAATCACAGCAGGCATCTCAGGTAACTGTACACTGCAAGGCATGACGCGGGTGTCACTGTCTTCCTCGAAGAGGATGAGATGAAGCTGCACGAGGTGGCTGATTTGCCTTGGCGAAGAATTCACTAAGACTGCCGTCAGAATCAGCACTGATCAGTCTGAGATCACGAAGAGACATGTCAGACCAAAGCGCCTGGAAGAAGTAGAGAGATTCACCTACAGCACCTGATGAGTCACAGATGTCAAATGTTGCAGGCAGCAGCAGTCTTCTGGAGGATGAACAAGACCCGGTCCTTGCCATCAAGCCCCACCTGCTTACCTCTCCATCGTGATGCTTTAGCGATACTTCACATCAACGCTCAAGAGATTCTATGAAGAAGTGGCTTGTGCAATCTCCATACCAGACGAATGCAACTGTGAACCATCGGATCCCGAAGATCTCAACAACACGGTACCTCCTGACGCCAAATGACCAAGAGGATGCCCCTCCCCCCAGATTACTTAAAGGAGTAGTTTCACACAAAACATAAAGGTGCTGAACATCAGGTGGCACGAATCCAGGACTTTCACCAAACACCAGAAATCTAATACTTGTTGCCTCATATGCTGCGCTAAATGGACAAAAGTATTGGGCCACCTACAGGCGCTTTTATGACATCCCATTCTAAATCCATAGGCATTAACCCTAGTACTGCCAGACGTCAATATATTGATGTCCCAGATAAGTTTCATGTACTGCCGGCCATCTATATATTGATCACCTCCGGTGTTTTCATTCACTGCCGGTCGTTTAGCTGGTCGTATAGCTGGCAGGACAATTAATTAATTAATATGGAATTTGTCCCCCCTTTGCTGCTGTAACAGCTTCCTGTCTTGTGGGAAGGCTTTCTATAAAATTTTGGAGTGTGTCTGTGGAAATTTGCACCTGTTCATCTAGAAAAGCATCTGTGAGGTCAGACACTGATGGTGGATGAGATAGTCTGGCTCACAATGTCTGTTTTCCCAAAGGTGATGGACGGCTTTGAGGTCAGGGCTCAGTGTGGGCCAGTCAAGTTCTTCCGCACAAAACTCATCCAGCCTTGCCTTTATGGAACTTGCTTTGTGCCCTAGGGCACTGTCATGCTGGAACAGAAAGCCCCTTCCCCAAGCTGCCCCCACCCAGTTGGAAGTATAGAATTGTCCAAAATGTCTTGGTAAGCTGAAGAATTAAGATTTCCCTTCACTGGAACTAAGGCACCCAGTCGAACCCCAGATAAACAGCCCCATGGCATTATCCCTCCTCCACCAAACTTCACGGTTGGCACACTGCAGACAGAAAGTACTCTCCAGGCATTCACCAAACCCAGACTCAGTCGGCCTCCCGAACAAATTTCCACTGCTCCAGAGTCCAGTGGCAGCGTGCTTTACACCACTTCATCCAGCACTGGCATTGCGCTTGGTGATGTAAGGCTTGCATGCAGCTGTTCAGCCATGCAAACCCAGGCTCACAATTTTTTGTGCTGATGATTTTTGCTGAAGGAGGTTTGGAACTCTGCAGTTACTGAGGCTGCAGGGTGATGGCAACTTTTACATCCTGGGCCTCTCAGCTCTGTAACTTTACGTTGCCCGTCACCTAGTTACTGACTTGCTGTGGATCCTAAATGCTTCCACTTTTCAATAATACCAGTTGATGGTGGAATTCAAGGAGGGAAGAAATTTCACAAACTGACTCGTTGCAACAGTGGTATCCTATTATTACAGTAGCACACAGTGAGTCAGTTAGCTCTTCAAAACCACCCATTCTTTCAGAAAGGTTTGTAAAGGCAGACTGCATTTTTCTCAGAGACTCACAAACATTTCAGACTAACTCAGAAGATGTTAATCTGCTGATGTGCATCAGCTTCCTGTTTCAGTCGAGCGTCTTGTTTCTTTTCTGTTCAGGTTCCTGGTGAAGCTGCAGGAGTTCAACTACCAGATCAAAGTCAAAGCCATGTTTGATAAGTAAGCTCATCTGATGATGGATTTGTCAGATCTTCATACCTGCACGTTTTCAAACCTGTAACATGCTACTGTTGTTTTTTTTCTCCTCAGGGATGTTACAGAGAAGAAAGGGTACGTCTCTAAAACATTTACTGTCATTTAAATGTAACCTGTGTGTTCAAATAAGGATCTGCTTGATGAATCAGAAGAAGTGATGATCAATAAGTGGTTAACAACTCTTCATCTTTAAATCAGATTCAGAAAGTTCAACATCTTGGGAACGAACACCAAAGTCATGAACATGGAGGAGTCCAACGGCAGCCTGGCAGCAGAGTTCAGACACTTGGTAAATTACCCCGAGGTTCCCAGATACTACAGATGTCTGCTTTGAGAGTGCTGATGGAGAAGTGTAGAGAAGGTCAGGAGTTGCACTGTGTCTTTGTGGATTTACAGAAAGCATATGATAGGGTGTATGAGGAAGTGTGTGAGGGTGGTGCAGGACATGTATGAGGACATGTCAAATAGCTTACCTGTCCTCCCTTCTACACAGCAGCTTTTCACTGACAAAAACTCCAGATGGAAAAACGATGAGGAGCATTTTGCTCGTATTTAGAAATCAGTCCAGCAGTCAGCAATGCCCTCCTCTTGTTTTCTGTCAGTTGATGGTGACCATGGATCCGTGTAGCTGCTCTACAATCACACACGTTAACTTCAAAGTGCGCTGAAGCCCTTGCACCCAGTGTTGCCTAAGCATGGAGACTCGACATGCAACTCTAGTGAATGATTGAAACTTTGTCATTATACACCGGGTACAATGAAATTCTGTGTGACTTCTCTCTATAAAAATAAAACAAAAAAATCACACACAGGCCACACAAGAAAAACAAATGAGCAGCTTAGAATAGCTACTCATAGTTAAAGGCAGCTTAAGTAAAAAATGAGTAATAAATGCATCAGCGTAGCAGCATTGTTTGGCTGTGCAACATAATGAGGTACATTCAATTTATTATGAATCTCACCAATAATTACAATATTAATTTAATGGACCAGCGGAGAAATGAGCCCAAAATCCGACCTCTGACCTCACTGTCCATCAGCGCAACCCTGGTATGGAGGAAAGTCAGAAGAGGCGAGACACAGTACATGTGTGTGAATGAGAGGGAGGCAGGTGAAGGTGGATGAGTTTAAATACCTGGAATCAACCACCTAAGAGAGGTGAAGAAGAGTGCAGGCAGGGTGGAGACGAATGTCGGGGGTGCTTTGTGACAGAGTGAAAGGGAAGGTTTACGAGAGCAGTGAGACCTGCTGGAGGAAGTGGAGTTGGAGGTGGAAGAGTTAAAAGATGTTGAGGTTTCCACTGGGAGTCACCAGGATGGACAGGATCAGAGTTCATCAGAGGGACAGCTCAAGTTGATGTTGATGTTGAAGATGGAGCTGCCAGGCAGGAGGAGAAGAAGAAGACCACCGAGACGGTTGATGGATGTAGTGAAGGAGGACATGCAGAGGGTTGGTGTGAGGGAAGAGGATGCAAGGGATAGGGTGAGATGGAGGCAGATGATAAAAGAAGCGGGTAAATGATAATTTGACTGCTGGGATTAGAAAACAACACTTGAGGAGATTCTTTAGGATCCCCAAACTGAAGCATATTTCAGTCACAGGAACCAGACAGAAGTCGCTGATTTTCCTCAGCAAACGGCCAGAAATGTGTGTTTCTAATTGAATCTTGTTCTCCACGCAGCAACTCAAAGAACAGAAAGTAGCTGGAAATCGAACAAACGAGGTAAGAGCCTTTAAAAGTCGACTTTATCCTTTCAAGAATGCTTTAAAACTACATTTACTAACTTTTAGGTCATAGAAGTTTGAATTGGAAGCCTCAAAAGTTGATTCTGTTCATCTGGATGTAAGGTTTTCCGTGGGAGAAACGTTTCATCACTCATCCAAGTGACACTTGGATGAGTGGACCTTACGTCCAGATGAACAGAATCAACTTTTGAGGTTTTACGTACCTGGATGATTGAGCATGCATCAAGACGTTTGAATTGGAAGCTAATGAACTCAATAAAAAGACCATTTCGATGTCCTGGTGAAAGAAATAGTTCCACTCTTGGTAGTTTGATTAATGAGGGAGGGTTGTGTGTTTCCTGCAGAGAGCTGTGCTGTTTCATTTTGTGCGCTTTGGGTAAGCTGAGTGTGTGTGTGTGTGTGTGTGTGTGTGTGTGTTCAGGGTCCTCTGATCGTCACAGAGGAGCTTCACTCGCTCAGCTTTGAGTCGGAGCTGCAGCTCAACCAGTCCGGCCTCGACATCAAACTGGAGGTGAGACTCAGACGCAGGAAGAAACGCAGGCTGACTGAAGAGAAGAGTGCTTGTCATTTCCCCCTGTCGTTGTTGTTGTTTTAGGCCATTTCTCTGCCTGTGGTGGTCATCTCTAACGTGTGTCAGCTGCCCAGCGGCTGGGCCTCCATCCTCTGGTATAACATGCTCACCACGGAGCCCAAAGTGAGGCCTCATTTATTATCATCCCATTCCCAGCTCCCTGTTGCTGCTGATTTGTCTCTTAACAGACATTTCTGCTTTGTAGAACCTGAAGTTCTTCCTCTCTCCTCCTGCGGCGAAGTGGTCTCAGCTCTCCGATGTCCTCAGCTGGCAGTTCTCCTCCGTCACCAAGCGAGGCCTGAACCAGGAGCAGCTCAACATGCTTGCCGACAAACTGCTCGGTCAGACACGCATGAATAACGCACTGTTGACCTGTTACAGCTGCTAATAAAATGCATGTGAATTAGATTTTTGAAATAGAATGTCTTGATTTTTATCACGATAGGCTAAACACTTATAATCAGGGGTCTTAACCCTCAAGTGTGAGGTTTGATGGTTCTGCTGGCTTCAGTGAGCCATGACCTTCAGCTTGCACTGAGGCGGTTTGTGAGAGAATTAGAACCTCCAAGTCTGAGGAAATGGGTGCGGTGCCCACCCCAGGTCATGGAGGAGTTTAAGGATCTCGGGGTCTTGCTCACGAGTGAGGGGAGAGGATGAGATCGAAGGTCCAGGCAGCAGAAATGAGCTGGACTGTCCCTTAGAGAGAGGGTGAGAAGCTCGGTCATTCAGGAGGAGCTCAGAGTAGAGCTTAGTTCAGGCATCTGACCACGATGCTTCCTGGATACTTCCTAGGTGAAGTGTTTCAGGCCTACCAGGACCCAGGACACCCTGGAGAGATTGAAATCACTGAGAAGTGTCTGCATGGTGGCCGTAACAAGACCTGCTCAGTTCTCTACATACTTAGGAAAGGAGCTTCAGTGCTTCCTTTATTACCTCCTTTACTCCATCGTCTGGACTTCGTAGTTTCAATACAGCAGACATCCGCCATGTTAAGGAACGTAGTGCAAGTGCTAGGGCACCATACTTGTTCTCCTAAGTCCTTACTAATTCTCCTCCACGCCTTTCCTTGACCTCATGACTTTTTCATTCAAGGTTCATTAGAACTGGCTCGGAAAAGGAGAGGGGAGCAAATTTTTTCGGAGTATTCAAACGTATCCTGCATATCTGGGCTGGCTTGGGAACAGTTGGTGTCCAGTGGGCAGGGAGAGGGAAGTCTGGGCGTCACTGCTTAGACCGCCGCCCCCACGACCTGGATGAGTGGCAGAAAACGGATATCTTTTGATCTTCCTCCGATTTGCTTGTAGACGTTGATTCTCCATCAACTGCGGCTCCTGACAGCTTTTGCTCCCTTTAGTTCTTTCCAGATATAAGACGAGCTGAGGCTCAAAAATAAAGAATAGCATGTTTTTTTGTTTCATTAGGTTTAATGTCAGTTTTAAACTAACTAAAAATTAAACTACCTATTCATTTTTTCATTGTAAATAATTTCATGCAGTATCATCACAGTCCACCAGGAGGCCCACACTTTGGGAGAGCTTTTGTTTATTAGTAGTTCAGATTTTTTTTTTTTAGTCTGGACCAACATAAATAACAGCCCAGCTGCTAATATGACTAAACTCAGCCTGTAACCCTGCAGATATTTTCACTCTGAAGGTGAAAGGTGAAAACTGAATGTATTTCTGTGCAGGAGCCAAAGCCCAGAGGAACCCAGAGGGGCTGATCCCCTGGACCAAGTTCTGCAAGGTGAGCCACAGTCTTTTATCCAGCCACGGTTGCTTTTAATAATGATTTTAATTTTTGTATAAAAGAAAGTCCCTCAGAAGTTGGCCTGCTGCACGGAGGCTCAACAAAACCTCAAAAAACAAATGGGTTATCTCTCCAAATGACCTTCAAATGGCCTCTATCCCTGAACCACTGCAGAGACTGGAGACACTAACTTCCATCTAGGTTCAGTAAGGAGACTGCTGGAATTGAACAGTTGACAATTTTATTGCTAGCAACAACAAAAAAAAAAAAAGTGCAGCAATGTAAAAACAAACAACTCGGGCCTTTTAATATATGCAACCAAAAGGAAAACGATAAAGTAGTTTGGTTCCTCAATGCTCCTTTAACCCAAAGTAGGACTTCCAGAGTTCAGTTTATGGTGCTGGTTGTGACTGCCCGGTGGTGTTCGGAATCTTATGTTATCCACTTGGTGAGAAAGCAAGTCGTCTGTCCTCTGCATGTACGGTCCTACGGCTGGACGCACCGTCTTCTGGATCTCCCGCAGTCCTGCTGGGCTCGGACTCTCAAACATCAGTGGACGCAGTCAGACCTCCTCTCAGTTCCAGCTGGGTGTCGACGACAGAACAGCTTCTTCCAGCCAATGAGACACTAATACACACATGATCAGGACTACTGCGTTATAGTTCCTCAGACTTTTTTGAAAGCATGTTGATGTTCTTACTCTACTCATGCTTAGTGGCATTGAACAGACACAGTGCTCAGCACACTCTGGTGACCACAAGCTGCAATTGCATCTCTAAATGACATCCATGGGTTTAGTAGCCCTGTATTTTATATGGGTTATGCCTGCCTTAAGCTTTAGGAACCCTGTATTGCTTTCCATGGCTGTAGCCTCGTCCCCTGAGGCTGCATGTCTGCTTGGACTGCTTTAAAAGTGATCAGTGAAATCCTGAAATCACTTCTAAAACAAGCAGAAAGCTTTTACTTCTTATTTGCTGAACCAGACTTTATCATTCGTCCAGCAGCAGAGTGCCAATGAGAAGGCATTCCCTTTCTGGTTGTGGATTGAAGGGATCCTGGATCTGATTAAGAGGCACCTGCTGTCCCTCTGGAATGACGGGTGAGTGCTGCACTGATGGTGCTGTGAACGTCTGCAGGGGAGGATTTAAACTCAGCCTGTTTGTTCCTGCAGCTCCATCATGGGCTTCATCAGTAAGGAGAGGGAGAAGGCTCTGCTGAGCGACAAGTGTCCGGGCACTTTCCTGCTCCGGTTCAGCGAGAGCAGCCGAGAGGGAGCCATCACCTTCACCTGGATCGAGCACGACGTCCACGGTGAGAAAAAAAATCCCACAAATCTGGGATTACATCACAGTACGAGCCCTTTTTTAAAAAATCTGCACGAAACGCCTTATAGAGCAGTAAAATCTGTATTTGCATGTGTGCAAAAAGGATGAAGACTTCCTCTTTATCTTCAAACATTGCATTACCAGTCTTTGTGACACTATATTAGGTAAAATATCTATGCGTGTATATATAAGTGACTGGAGGAAGAAGGATAAAATTGTGAAGGGAAAAAATTTTTCAGATTAGAGTCATAAATCTAAAAGGAAAAAATGACATTTAGGAACAAAGTAGTGAATTTAAAGCAGAAAATTGCACGTTTACAGGAGGTGAAAAGTAAGACGAGAGGA